>VWYH01010178.1:0-18704 GCA_013399365.1 Pampusana beccarii | reverse complement strand
CACTCCCACCCAACTTGTTGTCACCTGCAGACTGAGTGTGCACTCAATCCCCTCATCCAGATCATTGATAAAGAGATTAAACAGAACTGGCCCCAATGCTGATCCCTGGGGAACACCACTCATGACCTGCCGCCAACTGGATTTGGCTCCATTCACCACAACCCTTTGGGCCTGGCCCTCTAACCAGTTCTTTATCCGTAAGTCCTTTGGTAACAGCTAAACAAAACATACAATTATTCTCTTATTTCTGAGCAGTAGAAATGCTACTCATCAGGGGCCAAAAACCTTCTATTAAAAACCCTACTTTATGTCTTCTCTCCCATCTGTTTACCTATCAATCAGACAGGCTGGAGATTCAGTATTCATGTCCTCTGCTCAAAACCAAATTATTTTATGGCAACTAATTTACATCCCTCTGACTGCATTTTAACTAAAAGTTAGTAAAATGGTACCTTTTTCCTAACACGCGGTTCCTTTTGTTTATTCAATGTCTTTCTCCTCCCTGAAAAAGATATTTATTCTGTTCATATACTCCTAGTGTTGAACATCCAATATTATTCTGTTTATTCATCTTTAGTTAGAAATCTTATCCCAAGATCAAGTAACTAAACAGTAGTCTTTCTGACTTTCATAGGTTTATGATCAGACATCTTTAAATAATGTTGAGTAAGTTTTAATTGCAATTTAAATAAAAACTACTGATGGTGATATGTGAGACAATTTAGCTAGGATTTTAAAGTTAAGAATGAACTAGCATGGTCAAAGTTCATGAAACTGTTTTGTAAACTGAAGATACTATGTATTGAAATATATATTACCCTGCGATACCATTTTTAAAAGGCATAATTCAAAGTATATCAACAAATTACAGTAGCAGCAAATCAATGCTTCAAATGCTTCCCTTGCAGTTGTTATAACAAGCCTTATTCAGTCTTTACTGGTGGCCTTTATTGTTAAAAAACAATAATCAAGTCTAAAAATGCATTTTTATTATACTAAAAAGCTGGCATTTATCTATTTGGTCCCTTTGCTATCTGTAAACTTATAGAGCTATAGTTTTGAAGTTATACCAAGTTAAAAGGCAAAGAAATTTGCAATCACAAAAAGGTTAGAATCCAAGAATTTTATCTTATTTTCAAGACAATACCTCATGCAGAAAAGCACCTAAGAAATTCCTCAGTGCTGTCTCTTTATAGGATCTATTAAGTACTATTCAAATAACGACCCAATCCAAATTTATTTAGGAAGCCTGACAACATAACAATTTAAGAAGACAGGCTGCATCTTGGTTCTAATTAGCAATGGTGGATTCCTCCATGTTGTTATGCTACCTGGCACTTCCAAATTAGTATCTTACTGCAAATCACTCTTAACAGATTTTTTTTTTTCCCCCTATTCTTATATAATTGTCATTCTGAGTTACTTCAACCAAATTCATCCCTTGCAAGATGCTTCATCCAAGGTCTGTGCATAATTCTTAGGAGGAAGCAACCTGGCCGAGAGTCCCTCATACACACTGTGCCCCACTCTTTGGATTTCTGCATATTAAAAAAATATTTTTTTCTTTTTTTATCAAAATGAGCTGCAACACTTTTTTCAACATTAATACTCAAACTTTTTATCAGATTTTTTAAAAGCCTAAAACATGAGTTTCGCTTACTTCAATTCAGATTCTTCCGAGTTGTAGAAAGCACAAGTGGTGAAATGCCAATATTTTCATATTATATTTGAATTTTTAAGAACTCCTTCCTTCTTCCAAAGAAAGAGTTTACACAGAAATAAATATTGTTTCCCAGACTTGCTCTCGTGCCAATTTCATTCAGAGTTAATTAGTGTGGTCAAATTTGAAATTGTTTAAAGGAGAAACAGCAGCAGGTCTAGCAGAACCTATTTCATGACTCAAAGATCATCCTCTTATGCCATGAATGCTATCTGGTGTTTAATTAAAGGGCCCAAGATTATGACTGGTCAGGTCAGTGAAAAGATTCTCAACAGCATCCATGAAGTTTAGATTGAACCTATATTTTCAGGTATAAATTAACACCCTATAATATATTCAGAATAACATACCATATTGTGCTTAGCTCCTACTGAGCTCACAATATTTGTATTGAAGTAAGATCTCAACTCTTTACTCTTCAAATCTTTGTTGGGAAAAAAAAAAAACACAAGCCTTCCAGTATTTTAATCCACGTTACATTTGAGTTCAGCAGAGAGAACTGACTCTATTACACAACTACACAGTTCACAACTTGGGTGCACACACAAAATGAAGCTAATAACACTACAGATGTTCATGGCATTATTATGTATTTCACTGAACATTTTCCTTACCTTACTAATTTAACCAAGCATATTTCAGATCCAGTGATGTGGATGGTTTGAAAAAAAATAACTGCACTATTAAAATGGAAGAGGTTTAGTTATGCAACATGAAAGACTACTGTATTCTCAAATGTGGCACTTTAATTTTCAGACCACACACAAGCAAACTGTCTTCTGTAACACTACATGTGTCAATAGAAGGTTAAGAGCCAGAGCACATATAACCTTTTGTTACCTTTTAACCCTGGGCAGCAGCTAAAAGAGTAAACAGCTGCTCGCTCGCTCTCGCTCTCTCTCTCACCTTTCCTTCCCTGGGTGGAAGGAAGGGAGAAGGAGGAAAGACTGGTATGTTGAAATAGAAACAAACTTAATAGAACAATAATAAGAATTATATAGAACAACAGTGCTGGAACACGCACTCCCAGCAATGAACGCCAGAGGGCGGACACTGTGAATCCAGTAAAAACACGGAGATCACAGCAGGAACTTTCACAGACAACAGCCAAAGAAGAAGGGCCATCCCCAGCAACTTCCTGCTAATGTATGGAGCTTGACGTTCATTGTATGGAATACTTCATTGGTCAACCTGTATGTCAATCTAAGTGCTGTCCTGGCTGTGCCCCCCCCCCCCCCAATTTGCACCTTCAGCTGGACAGTTGAAAAAGTCCCTGGTTTCTCTTCCAACAGCCAAGATATCAGTGAGTTCTTACCTTCTTTTCATACCAAATTCCAAACACTGGAAAGCTAGTGGAAGAAAACATTAACTCCATTCCAGGGTGCTATCTTATTATTCTCAAACCAAATCCAAAACAAAAGACCATGCTAGCTACTAAGAAAAGATTCTAAATACATGAAAAATTATCTCAACTTCAGACAAACACACCTTTGTACATGAAGGCCACATTAAACTGTCACTAAAAATTTCAGAGCATCTCTGTTGGCAAAGCTATTTTTCAGACAATAGATATTTGAAAATTAGTCCAAATAATAAGCTACGTTTAGACAGCAACCAACATTACAGCTGAAGTGTCCCAATACAATAAGATTAAGGGGAACACAGGCTACCTGTAAAACTCTTCTGCATCAATGTGTACAGACTTTTTTCAAAAGTAAAGGCAAGAGTTTTTTCATGCTTACATCCTTCTGACAGGTGCATTGTAGTTTCTTGACACTCAAGTTCAAATATCAAGTTAAACCTGAAGTTTTATCTTAGCTTTTGACTGTGTGCATAAGACACTCATGGCCTGAAATTTCCAGTACTGCTTTTTGATCCCCTGTATTATTTTCCAACTATGTGTTCATTCCCTAAATTTTGAGGATATTCACAGTGTAATGCTAAGTGCACTAAACTGGCTTTCTAGTAAAAAAAAAGTTCAGCACTTTGCCAGTTCCAAGAAGATGGATCACAGCATGTGAACCTACCACTGCAATGGAGAGCTGGGAGTCCTACTCATACTCAGAGCTCCACTGCACGTGTTAAGACCACAATGTTTCATTAACTCACAAGTGGCACAGGATGCATTTTTGGCCACCTTTGTCCTTATCTCCATAGAGAATATTTTTCTCTTGTACTTGGAGACTGCTTCCCACAAACTAAAGTCACTTCTATTCAAAGGAAAACCACAATGTGGCAGGTATGCATTGCACCTAATTCCAAAAGGACAGCTCAAAAGTTTTAATGTCTTAAATGTAATTTAGTATCAAGCAGATGATACATGCTATGAAATAAGAACAAAGGTCATTGTTCCTCAGAATGGTTTCTGCACTCCCACATCTTGCATTGCAGGTAAAATTGGGCCTTGGTGTAATCATCACTAAATCATCAAGTTCTTTCATGCACTACAATGGGACCTTTTCACTGCAAGCATCTCACATTAAGAGAGTTCAAATACAGAAGAACCTAGTGGCACAGAAAAAGTACCCTAGAGTGGTTTCAGGTCTCTGCAATGGAAGTAAAAAATCTAAGGCAGATGTGAAAATACCATGTGGTGACTTCCTGAGTCACAAGGTACTTTTATGACTTAAAAAAAAAATATAACTTTAGGGATTTCTTTTGTGTGTTTTGTGGTTTTTCAGGGGTGGGGAGGAACCTGTCCCAAAACTCAATGAAATAGTCTTCTTTGACAAGCTTTAAATAAAGCTTTAATTGCCCAGCAAAGTGTAAATATAATAAATAAAAAGGCACAAAACTATGAAAGCTAGAAGTTTGACTAACTACTAGGTTGGTAAAAATAATTTTAGATCTCTATTAGAAGTTTACTACATAATAATTATAGGAAGACTATGCCTTTCCCAGACTTTCTAATAAACATTAACTTCCTTTGTGCAACCTGTTTCCTGGCAATATGTGAGAAAAATGCTGATTCCAATGGTGACAGAATCATCCACCATAATCAAGTCAGTTTAAACAGTTGTTTGTAAAACATGCTGCAAATATTTTAAATAATCTAGCAAACATTAGTACAGCAGTTTTCCTTTAAATGTTCTTGCCCTATGTAAGCTGATATTTATCTAAAAAAGAAAAAAAATCTAGCACAAGAGACAAAAAGGCATATAACCCAGTAAAAAATGGCAAGCCAAAAAGTTTATTTTTATGTGATTTTATTTTTTGATTGCCATACGAAGATTGCCATATGATGATGGTTCTATGGTATAATATGCTGCAAGAATAATTCACACAAAATCCTGCCTACAGCACTTGGGCTAATAAAATAACAAAGACTCAGCAGACAAAAAACTTGAAGAATTATTTCTTTTACTAATAAAACCATGAGAAGGCCCCTATAATTTGCTGCCTCCAATCATAACACTGATATGTCAGAAAGTTAAAAATATAGAAATTATAGATCCTTATGACATAGGAAAATGGTAACAGTTTTGTCTAAAATGTTGAAAATTTAGGTGTGGATATAGCTTGGGCACCTGCATAAACAAATTAATATTTATGTCCTAAAACAGCTGAAATCTGCAAGAATCTACAATAAAGCTTAGTAGATTTGTCATGCACTGAAACATAGACCTGAAAGCACAGCATAAGTGCAATAATGAATAGGGCATTACTGTGTCACAGGCAAGAGGTATGCCATGTTATTTCTAACACAGCTGCCAAGTTGTGGTCTTAATATATTAAAGCAAATCTGGCCACTTAAGAAACTGTTTATTAGATTATCACCACTTAATTTGATTTGACAGCACTGATAAGAATTCCTATAGGCTTAAAAAGGAAAAAAAAATAAAAATTCCAGAATTCAAAGATAGCCCTTCCTCCAATTTATCATTTCTATGCTTTGTCGGCATGCAAAAGTGCACTGAAATCTCAGAACATCTTTTTAAAATTTGCCTGTGTCTCATTAATATACTGCAGCCTCCAAATTTACACGGAGCTGCAGTTCTCCTGTTTTTTTCCTCAAGTGTCACTCATCTAATTTATCATGACAGCTGAGAAACAATGTCAGATGCATTACGGTTCAGTTCAAAAAACACCCTCTACCTGGTATCTCTGCAATGACTGTCTTGCTGCTCCCTGAAACCTCTTCATCATCTGATGAACTCATGCTTGAGTCACACGTCAGGTCACTATCACTGGTACTGCTGCCCTGTAGCAGGTTGTACTTCTTGCGAGCAGCTGCCTCCCGTTTCTGTCTTAAGAGCCGGATTCTTTCTTTGTGCTTTTGGCTTCGATGACCTTTTACCTTGGTAACTCGACCATTCTGCTTATCACTAGATTGTCGGTTTTTCTTGGCAGCCATTGTTGAAGTTTCACTTTCAGACCTGGATCGCCTGGATTTCCTCCCAACTGCAGCCCCAGACACCACAGAAGGGTATACCTCTACAGCAGCTTCAGCTTGACAGGGCTCATTCTCTTCTGTGGAAGACAATGTATCTGAGTCAGCCAAATGCCCACTGGAAGAAGGGGAAAGCATGCAATGATTAGAAGAGTCACTCTCATAAACTTGACCACCCGTTGGCTTATCATTCTCTGTAGATGCTAGCTGAGACTCCGAGAAGTCTCGCCTCAGTTCCATCAGTAAGCAAGGCATTGAAGAGAGCACTGCAGAGTCTGCTGCAGTGGGCACACTGTCCTTCTGAGTTCGCGTCTCCAGTTCTATAGGTCCGTCTTCATCAGGAGCAGTCACTTGCTTTTCAGAAGTCTTTGGTGAAACTTCTGAATCAACAAGTTCTTCTGCTTTTACCACTGTCTCCATCTTCATTTCAGAACACCAAGGTCCTCCTGGTCTCAAAGCATAGAGCACGCGGTCTGGAAGACTGAATGAACTAGATATGGACTTCAGCAATACAGCAGCCTGCACAAGAACAGAACAGCAAGAATCATTTACCAAAATAACTCACTCAATCCTGTTCTTCATAATGTTACCTAAACAACTCATTGCTTTCAATTACAGACAGCATGTTTCAATATCATGTTGGTTTTCTTCATTTACATTTTCCTAGTGAACTCATCCTGTTACACCAAACTATTCTTCCTTTTACACACCCAGGAAAGACAGTATTGGAATCACATTAAATGTGGTTCATCTCACTAGAATAATCAAAACAGATCAGAAAATAATAAAAATTTCTCAACTCTTACTTTATAAAATTTATATCATATATTATAAGCAACATATGCTAAACTTCTTTACCTAGAACTTTAAACATATTTTAATGGAGAATTTTAGCCCTTATGAACAATGTCAGCCTGCAAATTCCCACTTGATAGTCATCTACCTGGACAGACCATAATATAATTCAGTTTCCATATCTATGAGAAATCAACTTCCAGTTGAACAGGACCTCAACCTGTGTGGGGTCGGCTGGGGTAAGGTTAATTTTCACAGGAATTTGAGAGGGGACACAGCTAGAACAGCTGACCCAAAACTAGCCAAAGGGATATTCGATACCATATATGGTAATGCTCAGTAGGGGTGGGGAAACTGCTTGGGGATCACGTGGTCCGGAGCGCTCTTTTGTTCTCCAGGACCTGTGAGGCAGGGCGACGTGGAAGTGCGGTCTGAGTCTCCGTTGCTCGGAGCAGGTGGGGGGGGTTCGGCACGAGCGTGTTCGGAGCGCGAGCTGCGGTCCGGTGTTCACAATTGCTGCTCAGGAGCAGTATGGACATTGTTTTTCCGGGTTGGCGAGCGATTGCATTGTGTATGCCTCGCTTTGTATACACTTTCATTATTATTAATCTTTCCCTTTTGCTGTTCTGTTAAAACTGTTCTTATCCCAAGCCACAAGTTTAGCTTTAGTTTCCTGATTTCTCCTCCCCATCCCACCGGGGGCAGGGAGTAGTGAGCGAGCAGCATGTGGTTCTAGTTGCCATCTCCGGTTAAACCACGACACAACTTTATAAAATTACTACCAACATGACATAGGAGAAATCCAGTCACTTTCAGCAGAAACTGAGTAGCTGCCAAATATTACAGAGCAAGACTACAAACACCTCCCTTTTCCAGGGGAACTGCTCTGCCAGCAGATCTTGTGTACCAAAGATGTATTTACAAGTGCCATGAAGTGATACTAAATTGTCAGGGACATGGGGTTTATGAAATCTACAGGCAAGGTCTTTAGAAGCATTTGTTCTCGGCAGCGAACCACCATGCTGGTGAGTCATGTAAAGACTTTTAAGGAGTATCTAATACACCATTCAAGTGCTCCTCAAGTGTCTCCCATAGAAGTCCTGGTTGTATGAGAACCTACAGACTGACTTAGTTTCTCTCAAAATTGCCAGGAAAACAGCATCAAATAGTATGGTCTGCAAGCAAAAAACAGTATCCACCTACATTTTACTTCAAGTTATAATTTAATAAATTGCATTGCTTCAGTGCAAATACAAAATCCAAGCTATTTATCTGATTGATAACTTGCATGTTATTAACCCAAAAGTACCTGAAGCACCTTCAGGGAAATTTTGTTTTGGAGATCAATATTTATAATTTTATCTTCATTATTCACACTTTGCCTTCCACCTAAATTTTCAACACANTACATATGTAACTGTATGCTGCTTTGCCCCCTCCATCTGCAGCATGGAATAAGGCTACTTCCCTGCTTCTAAAAGGTGCTATGAAAAGCTCAATGTTGTCCTGTCTGCCCTAATCCACTTTGAAACTTCATATTTAAAGAATATTAAAATAGAGTTCATGCTTCCTTCAGGCTAATGAATGAAATGCTGGATGGTGCAAGGGAATTATGAAAATTTTTAGGGGAGAGAACCACCAGTTAAGAAAGCTTAGTTAATATCAGGCAACACAAGAATGATGGAGATGACAACTCTAGGTCTGCTAAATATGAAAACAACAAAAAACAAACAAATAAACCCACCATAGTAAAACCAGCATTTTACTTCCAAAAATGGTAATTTAATGTAGGCAATAAATATCACATAAGAACAAATTTATTTCCAAAGCCACAGCACAGCATCAAACCCAAACAAATGGTGAATACACGTTCTGAGTCATAAACACATCCCAATACTGTAATAAAAAAAAAAAAAAAAAACAAAAAAACCCCCAGTATTTCTTCATAGTTCATCCACAAATCTACATTATCAAATAATTCTCCTATTATACAGGTAAGTAAAACACAGATTTGATTATTAAATGACTGGCCAAGAGTTATACACACTGGGATATGTATTGTACCTGCTATTGCAACTCCCAGCTTTGCTCTGGCCATGCAATTCGGAAAAAAAAAAAAAAAAAAAATCTCTTTTTTAAGAGGTTTGAAATGTACCTGCAAGGAAAAATTTGGTTGCTCAACAACATACCAGAAGAATATTAGCCTGGCCAAAATAAATGTATTTAAATATTCATACTAATAACTGCAGAACAGCTTCTGCACTATTCATCCTTTTAGCCCAGGGAACACAAAGGACAGAGCTCGACACAAAGCTACAGGGCAGCCAAAGTAAACTAGAGACTTTTTTTTCCCCACAAACGTCCTACTTGGGACTATAAGAACACCAGTACTTGCCTTTCCATCTCTCTGGCCTATCAGCCAGAAAAAATTATGTTTCATTTACATAGTACCACCTTGCTAACAGTCTATTCAATGACTTAATAATAATTTAAAAAATCTTAAGTAGGATCTTTCTTTAACAAATCAAACCACACTGGTTGGATCCCTCACATGAGGTTCAGTGAATAATATTTTCAGTAATAAGGCAGCACAGGGACTGGTAACTTCAAAGGTCAACACTGATGTGCATTTTTGTGTGTGTGTGTGTGTGTGTGTGTGTATGTGTGTGTGTGTGGAGAAGATACTTGCTCTGATGAGGTTTGTACTCTCCAGGTCCTTTGAACTGGCTATTTAAATAAGTCAACAATTCCAGTATTAGTATGCATATAAATAAAGAACTTGATATTTATCTCGGTTTGTCATGACTCAGACTTTGCTGCAGGGAAGAACACATACAGTTCAGGCAAAAATATCTATGCCAAGGAAAGTCTTATCTCAAAAAAAAAGAAAAGTACTCTACTGATTTAGTTCTACTTGAGAAATGTATAGATCAGAGAGAAGACGATTATACTGAAAAACTGCCATTCCTTTCTTGCCACTCACTTTTCTAGCAACAGTACTAGAAAAGGTAATCTCAAGGTGATGCTACAGAAAGATGAGTTTCTTAAACGAGAACATAGCACTGAAAAATAAGCTGTGACACTTAGAGATGGATACTTAATTAGACATTGCTCAGAAATGTCATTCTCCTTTTTCTGATGCACAGATACTGCACTGATTATTTTAAAACACAATTCTGTAAAAACTTTTGTGCTAGATTTTTTCCATCAGAAATTATTTTATTTTCCAACTACATGCAGAAAACACCAGTATGCAAAAGCCTTTAAATATCTAATGGTATCATTACCTGGGAAAATATTTTCAAATTGTGGACTCATTTGGAAAGGCACATAATTTGTACTATGAAAACTGCACTTTAATGAAGAAATCCAGAAGGATTTTGAAGGTCAGATTAGCAGAGACAGCCCAGCCAGTCTAACAGCTCGCTGCCATTAACAGGGGTGGGTTTTATCCCCTACTCTTTTACCACCCACTTGTGACTGCACAGTCATGTTCCCTCCTTTGCACCAGAACTGGCTCATCCTTTCTTGGGTATATTCACTTCACTAAGCCAGCAGTAAACAAAACCAGAAAACAAGCGAAATTTTCTGCCAGAGCTAGCAGGAAGATGCAGGAAGGAAGGACAAGCAACAAACCATGCTTTCAGAAAAAAACAAATCTGATTAAAAACTACCTGCTGTTTGGTCTCATCACACCTTGAACACACAGGTTCCAACTAGACACAGGAGAGGGTACTGAATGTTTCTTTCACAGCACTGTTTGCTCTGAGATTTTTTTAAAGATAAACAATTATTAAAAAGCAAAAATAAAAAATTCAAACATAGATGTTAGTAGCTTCCTAAAGAACAACTATAATGGAATGTATGCTATTAAGTAACATATACTACTGCACAAAGAGTTATATCGAAGATGGCATGCATGCCCTTTATCAACCAATAATGGGACATACATACATCCTTCATAATATTTTTGTTTGTTTTGCTATCAGTAAAAGTTCTTTATAATAGTATATCCTGCAATGTCAGAAGGAAGTGAGTTTTACCCAAACAAATGATAAGGCCTGAAATACTTAATAAACACCATGACACCCTAACCTTAATTGTACATTGTTATTTTAGGTGTTATTGAACTGATTAATGATAAAGAATGTCTACCTTATATTAAACAAAACAGCTCTTCTTCTCAGCAGCTGTGGATACAACAGATTCTTACTTCAGAAGTAAGCTGTTAAAAGTCACTTTAGTTTGTTACTGACACATTTCCTCTTATTCAGAGTTCAACAGACCACTTCTTTTCCCTGCTTATGACTGTATCACCTTCTTATGCCAGTTCTAGCAATTAATAAATGAAAAAAATTATCAGAATATTGTCTTTTAATGCCATTTTAGCACTGAAAGAAAACAGTTTGGACAACCTACCTCCTCATACCACTAGCCATTCATTTGCAAGCTGTAATTTTTTTTTAAAGAGAAATTGTACCTATGGTTTTGCAGAAAATAACATTAAGTATATTCTTTAAGCTTTTGTGACTACATAAATGAAAAGTTCAACTGTACTGCTGCATAGGAGTTACTTGTTCAGAATACACGGCTAATGACAGAGATCCTTCCAGAATATCTACTACCTTATAGCTCCAGCATCACAGAAGTCAGTATTTTCATCTATATCTGAATGTTTTCATATTTATACAGAACTAAATCATATAGTGGCTCATACTAACATAAACAATTCTTTCCATCACCAGTGAATTACATTATCTCACATTTACCCAACGTAACTGAGCATAGATGGAATAAATCAGAGGTGTGAGAGAGGTAATGACAAATGCATACAACTGAGACTAATAAAATTATGTAAAACAGGCAACTTTTAAAAAAAGTGTAAACACTCAGGCAAGTCCATCAAGAACTCTGAATCAAACACTCGATTGACCGTGTGTCTAAGGATGGTGGGTTGGGAAAGGACAGATGCAGCACATGACCTGGGTACCAAAGAGCTGACTGTAATGCACAAGTCCACTTCATAATACAAGAGAAACTTTTGGCAAAGACCAAAGTTATATCCTCTTCTGACAGAGAGACACATAATTCTGAAGATGTGAAGTGCTAATGACTCTGGCCACTTCCAAAGCTTCACCAAAAACCTTTGTAGGTGTATATGTGTGTTGGTCATGCTGTTTTTCCTATTTGAATTGCCTTCCTTTCCATTAAAAGCCAACATGCTTAATTTAGCAAACTCACCAGTGACATTCTAGTACGAATAACACATACAAATATGCCCAACAACAAAATGTCTAACTAAATAAAAACTAATCAATCAAAATAATTAGACCTCTACCAGAAAAAAATAATCTGCATCCAAACATAGAAGTATTACATCGACACTTTTTGCATTTCCCAACTGCTGTCTTTTGAACTTGTTCATCTCCCCCCCAGTATACCGTACATTCTTTTTTATTTTCTTATAAGTGTTACACATATCCATGCACTTAAAACAACACAAGTGTGAGCAGCACTTAAATTAACTCAAGACAGTTGACTCAGCTCTGTGTGGATGTGTGCACACAATGCTCTAGAGCAGATTTTTCATAACACTAAGCCACCTCCACATGGATACTGTAGAATTTATATAGTGTTCCTTTGAAAATGTTGCCCTAAAGCTGACTCACTGGCATACAGTTTGACCTAAGGCACATTTCTGGAAGTGGAGCTGGCTCTTTATCAGATGATTCATAAATCAGGCCTGGTAGCAATCCTAAAGAATATGACTCTTCACAACCTACATGACGTGGTAAGAGAATTGCAGTGTGAAACAAAAGGATTAAAGTAATGCTGTGTTTCAACTGGTTTTGCATAAACAAAGGTTAAAAATAGGCTGCTCCTACTGAGTGCTCTAAAGGCTGCATATACAAATTATCCAAGACTGAATAAAAATTACAAGTACGTGTATTAAAACAAAGGTTTGCAGAACATCCTTTGCAACTTTGAAATGCAACATTTTTATTTGGAAATAAGAAGCAAGACTTTACATTTAAATACAGGTTTTTGCATTGTAATGCTTAATGCACATATTCTGCCTTTTTCAACTGAAAAGTAACTACCAACTATGGGTTAATTCACAAGCCTGCACACAGGCTTCCAGAAATATTCACCAGCTTCACTGAAATACCACAAAAAAAAAAACCCAAAACAAAACAAAACAGCCCTCATAAAAATACATTTATTAGCATACAGATTAAGGCACACAGGATTGGCTGCACTTACCCTTCTAAAATCTCACTTATTTCTCATAGGGAAACCATTTTTCTTGAGTGCACAGCAATTTAAAGTTTACAATGCTCTATAAAAATTAGAGAGGGCATATTTTTTATTACTGTTCCTAAAAATTTAAGCCACTCCCTCTTAGATTTTTCATTATTCTTTCAACAAAACTAGTGGCAGAAATCAATGCTAGGATAGCCATAATTCAGTTATTTTTTTCTCTGCCATATATTAGCCTGCAGAAGATCACCTTACTGAGGATAACCATATGGATATACCATCTTTTTCTAAGATGTTGAGTTTAATAAATTTTCCCACTTTACCTGTCCATTTCTGTTACACAAAGGAAACGTATTCTGTGCTTCCTCTGCTGGTTCATGCTATTCTATATAAATAGACCTCTTCTCAAGAAATGCTGGTCTATTGTTCTACCGTGGTCAATAAAGTAATGCTCACAGAAAAGTCACATTTTAAATTGCTCGGAAATAACAGTAACAAATTAATCCTGATCTTTAGAGCACAGATTTTCTTTCTATTAAGAACATTTATCTGACATATCCTGAAAGTAATCACACATTGCATTATCTACTAATAGCTCCAATTGGCAGGACAACTGCAATGTAATTTCAAAGTAGTAATCTCAGTACTGCAGTATTCATTCAAGAAGGGCTTGTGCCTGTCTCCTGCAAAAATCAAAGCTGGTCCAGCATGGACAGGCACAAATTTACCTTGCTATTGTTGTTATTTGGAAATTTTGAAGCAGCAATGAGCACCTTGGACACAGGCTGCAGTTCCAGGAGCCCTTAAATCCATCTTGCAGTCTACTGCCACTGTAAAGAGGTAGAACTGCCTACTTGCTGGGCTAGTTAGCACCCATCAAGTTCTTTTGTAATTGAACTTCCCAGAGGAAAGTTGTGCACCTTATCATCGGGCTAGTTGGCTGAATGAGATCAAAGTCAGGGTACAGAAGGAGAGCATCTTACACAACAGATAGCAGCAACAGGCCTGGAGCAAGGGAGAGCATTGGACGATTCACCTGATCTTGCAAAACACCACTTCAAAATTGCACAACCTTTGACATCAGGAGGACAGATACTCTCAGCAGATAACAGAGTTGTTTTGTCAAATTCTGTGTTATGTTCCTTTCCAGTAACAATGCTGTCTACCTAACCGATGCTACAACTGAACAGGCTGTCTTGCCACTTCCACAGCAGAGAAAAGGACTCACCAGCACCTCCTCATCTCTTACAGCTGTCAAGTCACTGAACTAGAAGTGGTATGGATTTGTTGGAGGTATACAAGAAATAAAGACAAAGGACATTAATCAACCTTTGTAAAACAGTTAACAAGACATGGCCCTGAAAGGAGGAACAGGATGATGCCATAAATTAGCCAAACAAAGAAACACCAAGAAGCATGAAGAGAACAAGCCAGCTGATATAGCCAAAGTAAGAATCACTTGAACTATGGGTGAACTATTCTAATTAACATAGTAAAAAACTCACTCTTGGGTAGGGAAAGCCCCCTACCACAAAAAGCCCCTTCCTCACTGAACACACACACACACACACACACACACACACAGTGAAAACAGAGGATGCTGTTAACTTTAGTAGAGATGAGGCATTGCAAGAAACAATGGGAACAAGGGTGGCTAAGTGTAATTGTAGAAGTACTGATAACATTTATACATCCTGAGCAACAGTTAACAGTGCCATAGTCAAGGTGTGCTAGCTTTGTGGAGTTACCACCTAGAACCCATCTCTGCACAGACATGGAATAAATAAATATCTCAACACCGTGTTATTTGGATTTTTGCACACCGGATAAAAGAATCCAGTTTTGGGACAACAGATTTATGACAGCCATTTAACAAAGATGAGTTAAGAGATATTAAGCAACTCTACAGTTTGTAAGTATTTTATAATCAGACCATTTTACACACCTTTGCCATAGGAAATAAACAAAACCAACCCTCAGGTGTTTTAAAGTTGCAAATACTGTAATTCAATACTAGTGCTGTGTCTTTGCTTTAAGCCAGTATCTTCCTGGCATAGGGCAGTAACACACCTATGGTCTGGCCAATTGAAGGAGAGAGATTAGGTGATGTGCCCAAATTCTACAGAAAGGCTGGAAAGGAGCTGTAAGCCAACCAAACCCTGATCTCAAGTCATTTTCTCATCCACAAGCCAATAATATTATTCATTTGTTGCTTTAATTATTAAGCTAGTAGTAGAAAATCTAAATATTGCAACATGAATTTGCAGTAGCTATATTACTGAAAAATGCTATCAATACACTAAAGGCAAAGTCACATTGCATTCAAATTATGAAAATTTTAGTAAGATACCAACTGCTGTTGGGATGTTTTGACACCAAATCCTTGATCTTTTTTTGACCAGAGCTGCCAATTGATTTCAGCATCCACCAGTTTGCTAACAATCAGTACCATAGTCTTTACATGTCCAAAATGCTCCTAATGAAGGAAGCACTCATGACACCGGTCTGTCGTGACCTAATTAGGACTCAGTAAGCAACAGGTACAGTTTCACTGGAAACAACCCACTACCTCCTCACCAAGAAAACACCTGTGCCACTGAACTGTACTGAAGAGCACAGCTAACTCAAGATAGCTAACCTTTGAGTCTGTACCCTTACAAATCCTAACAGTCTCCTCCCTAGTTGACGTTTCCTAAGAAACTAATGCAACAAAACAGTTAAATTCTTGTAGGATGCTGCAGGCATATACAAGTATCTGTGGACACAGGCAGAGTTAAAGGGACTGTGGCACAGTCTGTTACAGGAGAATGAAGCCTGGTAAAGAAAAAGAACAGCACAGGATTATTTAGAATAAGCTTCTGACAAACAATAAATGAAAAAAATAGTATGACGTGTACACAGGTTGGTTCTACAAATGAAAAAAAGCTACTTCGGGTATTTCAAAAAACAGAACTGACTGGGTCAAAAGCCAGTTATATGTGTGTTATGAATAATGTCCTTAACATGAGTTTTACTATCAGATACTTCCTAAAGTATTTATTCCCAGTTGGCAGAGGTGAAGAAATTTGACCTCTACTTTAAGGGGATAACAAACAGACCAGGAAACAGACATATGCAAAGTCTTATGTTGTAGGAAAGAAATATCTGACTACAAAAATTAAATAACAGCATGTAAGAGGATACCAAGTTATTATGCATAAAAGAGAAAAAAAAAACCAAACTTAAAGGTAGTTTTCATCAGTACCATGCAGGCACTGACAAGAAAGGAAATAAAAAACAAACAAACAAAAAATAAACCACCACACCACCAAACCAAAAAAACCTAACCCTTAAATCAAAGCACCATTTACCCCAAAATAATGTGTTGCATTATTATCCTTGATTTAGGAAAAAAAGGCTCAGCTGGCAGAGCTTTCTTAAGAATGAAACTAATGGCTAGCAACATGAAACATAATCAATATATACAACTTCCCCAGCAAAATGAGAGAGAGGAAAAAAAGAACATGAATTCTGAAGAAGCCCTTCTTGTTGTCTTTGACATCCCTGGCCAGATTTAATTCCAAGTGGAGCTTGGCCTTCCACACTCCATCCCTTCATACACTAACAGCCACCTTATATTCCTCCCAGGTGGCCTGTCACTTTTTCCACATTACATAAACATCCTTCTTCCATTTGAGTTTTTGACAGGAGCTCCTTACTCATCCATGCTGGTCTCCTACTTCCTTTACTTGATTTCTTGCTCATAGGGATGCATTGATCTTGAGCTTGGAGGAAGTGATGTTTGAATATTAACCAGCTCTCTTGGACCCTCCTACCTTCTAGAGCCCTAACCCATGGGATTCTTCCAAGTAGGATCTTGAAGAGGCCAAAGTTCATCCAGCTAAAATCCATGACTGTAATCCTACTTACTGCCCTGCTTCCTCCACACAGGATCCTGAACTCCACCATCTCATGGTCGCTGCAGCTGAGGCTGCCTCCAACCATGACATCTCCAACCAGTTCTTCTTGGTTGGTTAGGACATGGTCCAGCAGCAGACCTCTCCTCATTGGCTCCTCCACCATCTGTGTCAATAAGTTGTCATCAATGATCTGCAGGAGCCTCCTGGACTGTGCATGCTTAGCTGTGTTGCCCACCCAGCAGATGTCAGGGAGGTGATTGAAATCTTCCATGAGAACCAGGGCATGTGACTGTGAGGCTACTTCCAGCTGTCTGTAGAAGGCCTCATCAACTTCCTCCTCCTGATCAGGTCGTCTGTAGTAAACACCCACAACAGTGTCGCCCTTGCTAGCCTGTCCCTTAATTTTTACCCATAAGGACTCAACTCGTTCTTCCTCCCCACCTAGGCAGAGTTCAAGACATTCTAATTGCTCTCTCACATAAACTGCAACTCCTCCACCTCGCCTTGCTGGCCTGTCTTTCCTGAAAAGTACATAGCCCTCCATAAAAAGACTCCAGTCATGTGAGCTGTCCCGCCATGTCTGTGCAATTGAAATGAGATCACAGCCCTGCGACCAGACACAAATCTCCAATTTTTCTTTTTTATTCCCCATGCTACATGCGTTGGTGTACAGACACTTCAGAGAAGTACTCAAGCACGCGGGTTTCTCATGAGGGGTGTAGAAGGATTCACTGCAGCCATGTGTACCCTTGAGGTGGTTGGCCTTCCAGTTCTCATCCTGGGAGGCAGCTAAGGAATATTTGTCACTGCTCTGGTTGGCCTTGCTTATTCCCCAGTTGGATGTGATGGCATGAGCATCGCCACTTTGGACCCCGTCCCCTGAGCTCATCAGTGTAAAGCCCTCTTCACCAAGTTGGCCAGCTTACTGCCAAAGATACCCTTACCTCTTCCAGACGGGTGGATTCCATCCCTCCCTAACAGGTTACAGTTGTAAAAGAATGTCCCATTGTCATAAAAGCCAAAACCCTCACAATGTCACTAACCTAAAAGCCAGGAGTTAAGATGCATTATACATTCATTTCTGGCTGCCCTTTTTCCTCCAACTGGGAGAATGGAGAAAAAGATGACTTGGGCACCAGTATTTTTCACTTGCAGCGCCAGGGCTTTATAGTCTCCCTTGATTCTGGTCTTGATTCCAGCTTTCAGTGTCATTTCTGCCTACAACAAAGAGCAACAGTGGCTAGTATTCTGTGCTCTTGACAAGTTGTGGATTCAGTAACACATCTGCAGTGGTTTAATGGCAACACCTCAGCGACTGACCACACCTCACTTTCAGTCCTGAATGAATAATCAACATGTGCCTGAACTGCAGAAAGTCATACCTGCAGAGAAATTACTCTACTGTACAGGCTCTATTCATGCTAATCAGATATGCGAAGAGGGAACACTAACAAGTGGGAACGGGCAACCACAAATTTAAATTCCAACCCTCAGTAGTAACACCAAATAAGTGACAAGGTATCATCAGTCACCTCAGTCTGGCTCAAAGATGTAGTCTGTTACAATAAAGAAACTGGAGAGACTCACAGTTACCCTAGTCTTCAACCTATCAGATATCTGCTGGAAGTACAACGCAGCA
>VWYH01010177.1:85486-309745 GCA_013399365.1 Pampusana beccarii | reverse complement strand
TTTAATTTTTTTTTTAAATAACAAATCACCCTCTTGTTACTGTTTACTAGAGGAAATTTAGTCCCTTTGTCCTTTGGAAGATGAACCTGGAATTGATAAGAATGTATCTTTTGCTCTTTCTTTGAGAAAACCGCTCACATTTAGTCCACTCATAAGCATTGAAAAATACCTCAGTTTGCCCTGGCTCAGTAGCAACATTAGCATTTGGCAGCTGAAGTCTGTGATTTGTGTCTGAATTGAGCTTTCTTTATCTCTCAGAAATCAATGGTGTGACCTGACTGCACATGAACCATTCCTAAATAGCTGTTTCCATGTATATCAGGGTGAGCAGCAATTTTCTCCCAATATGGTCCTCACAGGGGGCTCTTGGTCTCCACAGGGAGATTCCCATCTGTGTTTTCAGAATTTGTCCACTTGATGTTCAAACAGAACTGAGACTTGCAGTCTGACTTGGGTGCAGTGAGGTGAGAAACAGGGCTAGTGTAGGAATCTGGGGAGGTGAAGGGAAGGGACACCTTGGTCAGCAGGAGGAAGAGATGGCAGGAGCCACCTGAGCAGCATAGGGTGGCCCATTAGTGGTGTGACTGCAGCTGCATCTAGGCAGGAATGTGAAAACCAGAGATAAGAGCAAAGATGATGAATGGTATTGGCAAAGTAAACGGGGCTCATGAATGTGGGAGAACAGCAGCAGAGACTGGACGGGAACAGTCACTGAGGATAATGTAGGTAGGTAGACTGATGAGATGCTCAGAGTTGGGCAAGAACTATGAACTGGAAGCTCAGAGTGAGAAAATATTCATGAGGGCTAATTGGAAGGCTAGAAGCTTGCTTCTGTAGGATAGCTCTCATATCGGTGAGAAGGCCAGATCAGCTGCCTCTGCCAGATATGCTAAGTCATCTTCTTCATTGGCTGGAAAGGGAATTTAGGAAAGAGAATTTTTTTATGCCTGAAGTTAGCCTGGTGACAAGTGACTTAAGTGAAGCTTTCATTTCAGTGAAGGCATGCTCGCTGTGTGTTTCTTATTATCTGTGTGACAGCCTGCGATGCACTGACAGTGACGTGCAGAATGCCTTACACTTACCCTGGCAGCCAAGGCCGAGGGGTTTCTGTTCAGAGCCCATGGGAGGCTGTGCAGGGCCAACTGCTGCAAAAAGCAAGACCTTAGAACTCTGAAATTTATTTCACACCTTCGTATTTTTTCTTTCAGCAGGTATACATCAGCTTTCCTTTGTGAAATATGCCCAGCAATGCTACTGCACACAGCACAGTGAAGCTGTGTGGATAAATCTGTTAATATTTAGAAATAACTAAAAAGCTGTAGTGGGATAATCAGGAACCCTTGAGTAAGTTAATATTTTGATATCAACTCATGGTTTGAACAGCATGCTGGAAAGGATGTATGGTCTATTCACTGAGTAGTAAGGAAAAGTAAGCATGGAATAGCTGCTATTTAACAAACGGTGCCTGATTTGTGGACTCAATGAGAAGAAACAGCAGATGTCATTTATAATGTTTATGTACAGAGAGGGGAAAAGAAAACAGAGCAACTGTTATTCTGGCATTCCCGGATTTCTGGTTACCTGATTTTATGGTGTTAACAGTCAGCTGTAAAATTTAAGCAGTGCAGCTTTCACTAATGAGCAGGCTAGGCCTACCTATTCATCCTCCTTAACTCCGAAGGCTTTCTCAAAAAAAAAAAAAAAAAAAAAAAAAAAAAAAAAAAAAAAAAAAAAAAAAAAAAAAAAAAAAAAAAAAAAGACAAAAAAACCCCAACAAAACCAACAAAAGAACTACCACAAAAATCCATGCTTGCTGGGAAGGGGTTAAATAGCACAAGCTTTTTTTCTGTCTACTTTGCTAATCTGGACACCGTGTTAGATTCACAATTGCCTATGAGGTTATCTGCCCTGTTAAAGCTCAGAAGAATTTTCAATGATGCTCATTTGTAGTAATACCTGTTGGGGGAAGAAAGAGCTTGTGCAATTACAACTTCTCTTATAGCCATTGCTTATCTGAGTCTGCCTCTGAGTCAGGAAGCCGTTTCTGGCTTGAGCAGTGCAGTGAAGAATGACTCCGCTGCCAACAGAATGGAAACTCAAAATGAGATTGAGTTTAAATCCACAGCTGGGACTTGAACACTTGGCACCGGAGATCATAAGGTCATTGCAGTAAGACAGGGAACGTTCATGTGTGGTTTGTAAGAAACATAGCAGCTTGCCAGTCCTCACTGCAGATTTTTCATTATCTGGTATGTGTGTGCCGTACAATAGATGTCCATCTTTTCAACCTGAAAAAGCAAAAACAAAAAACACAAATCTGTATGATTTTTTTATTTTTTCTTTTTTTCTTCTCAGACAAAAATATTTACCTGCAGTAAATATGTATTTGTTAGAATTGTCACTTCCAACACAGTGGAAAATGGATTTTCATATTCTTTTTGTCAAATAAAAGATACAGAATGTCCTATGAAATATGATTACATCGCTCACAATATCAAAACTCACATAACTGAAGGCAATTGTCCTTTTTTTTTTTTGTAAAACATTGTTTGGATTTTGTGTATATCTTTTAATGCCTTGGACATTCAAGATTACATGGCCACTAAAGTTATTAACAATACTAAACTCAGAAAAAAAACGAACAAGGATTGTTTGCAAAGGCAAAGCTATAGCAACAGCTACATTTTTATAGATTTTCTTTTCATTGTTTATTCCAGGTTAGGAGTATTACCTTGCATAATTCTTGATAAATTGAAATGACCAAAAGAGAAAGTGCTTTTTGTTAAAGAGCCAGTGTGACCTCTGAAACTAGAGGTGCATATTAATCTTACAGCCAATAATCCTGCCTGAAAAATACATAAAATGCATTTTAATAGAATCAGAGGTAATTGTTTCTTGCTGTGAAGGAAAGGTGAAAGCTTTACTGAGACAAAGCAGAAACCAGTCAGGCTTCAAGGACTTGGGGTAAAACTTGGTATTGTTCAGGGAAACAGGAATGAGTTTGCAGGAATGGAGTTTTCTGGTAAATATTTATTAATGAGAAAAAAAACATTTAGTTGACATTATTTATAAGCTCTTTGTAACTTTTGTAATTACTAATGCACCGATCTCCTAGACACTGAACATGTTTAGTCTGTCTTGTCATAAATATGATGTATTTGTCAGAGATTAAATGTATGTACTTTATACAGCATATAAACTATACTTTTAGACATCCCAGTCTTGACAAGAGAGCGCCGTTAAACCCCCTAAGCTTTGAAAAACAAAGCTTTCATGGGATAATTAAAATGCCAGACATAAAACCATATTAAACTGGGCTTCATCGGTTAAGCCTCTCACAGAGCTGCATGTGGTATTTAAAAACTAGTGAACCAACCAATGGGTATTCTAACTTTTGGTTTCAAATGACACGATTGATTGCTTTTTTATGGTAAATGGGGAATAGCTAGGAGCTAATAATGCAAATAATGCACACCAAGGATGGACTAAATGTGTGAAGAAAACTATAAGAACTACAAAAGTTAGAGCTGAAACCTCTATAGTTTCATTTAAATAGTCTGTAACACTGGAGGCTATTACAGAAAAGAATCCAAATTTGGGAATCTTATGGTTTGAGAAAAAGTTCAGTCTGAACTGGATGAAAAATAAATCCTTCTGCAATTTGCTGAATTGAAAATTAAAAAAAAAAAGTTTCAAGAGTGCTAGCACACAGTGTTTTGAATTTAAATAGGCTCCCTGCAGTCGTTCAGTGAAGCTGGCATTCTTGACAGACCAGCAACTTCAGTTTAGTGATCAGCTGCTTTGGGTTTTAGGATCTGTGGCTCTGATAGGAACTGGGATTCTTGAAGCTGTCCCTGTTGCAGAATGGGAGATAAATACACCAAGAACTGGACATCTCAGCGCTTTCAGTCTCCAGGCTTCTTCACAGAGCACCCCTGGCATGACTAACTGCCCTGATGGGAGCCCTTAAAACTCTCTTTTGGATTCATCAGCAGTTCATCTATGGCAGCAAGCATGGACCCAGATATTTTTTGGGGTCAATGAGTACACAGTCAGAGGAACTCCTCAGGGAATCTAAATAGAACTTGCAGTAATAAGGAAAATGTCACTTTTCAGCTACTTTCTCTTCATTTTTTTCTGTTCTACAGTAATGTCTTCTTAACTCTCCCTGACAAAGATTTAATTTACACAGAAACCTTTTTGACTGCCAATTTCAGAGTTTATTCAGAAAAAAAAATCTGACCATGATATGTTGCTTCTTTTTTTCTTTTTTTTTTTTTTTTTCTTTTGTTTTTAAGTCTTGGACAGACACCTCTTCTGGCTGCAACTTTTCATGCTTCTCAAAAGGTGATTAAAAGGCTCACAACTCAGATACTGATTTACTGATTTTTATCCATTCCTTATCTCAAGACCTGATCATCTCTAGGTTAGTTTCCCACCTTTCTTACACTTAGATATGTGTTGCATCATTTGCTGACAACCAAGAACCCTCTAAATAAATAACTCAGTTTAAACTTCACTTTACACAATGTTCTTATAAAACATGTTTTGTTATTTTAAGGATAGTTCTGCCAAGTGAATAACACCCAACATCTTCATAAGTGAGTATTAAGGCTAGAAATATGGACCTGTGTATATTTGGCACTACATTTACCTTGGCAAAATGAAGATCAGGTTCTTAAAATATGATAGGACAGTAAACATTAACCTCCCACCTCTTAACCTTTCATTCTGGCTTTCTATCTTTATGTATTAACCACAGTGCTTTCTTTCATTCTGATTTATTTTTATTGTGTTTCCCAGCAGGCTTGCAGTAATGCTGCTTCCTGTGGCTTCTGTGTACAAAACACACACCCTTGAAGTAATCTGAATTTTGTTTATTCCATTTCAGGGCCAAGCAGATTTGAAGTGAAGTACCATGATGGCTAATTCTCTTCATAGTATCTTTTACAGCAGGTTGCAAATTATCTTTGCTATTGTAGGCAGAAATACACAATAACGACAAAAGGCTATTGATAAATGAAGGAATCCATTAACTGTTTGTGGCTGTGTTTTTTCTCGTCTGTGGTATCCACGTTTCAATATGTATTCTGCCAAACAAACCCATAGCTCATACACACTACGAAACAGTTTCAGATGGTTTCACTCATACAGAATACTTTTGTCTGTGAAAACTATTGTGAAATTATGCTGCTGACATTTCAGCCATTGAAAGTGGCCTTTCTTTCTCTAATTAGGCAGCTGAGACTGTCAGATTTTTCTATGGAGCAAAATTTTTATGAGATTCATGGTGGCTTCTTCTTCAAGAGGAATTAGCTATGAAAGACACATTTGAGTAGAAAAACTTGACACTGCACAAACTCTTCAGGTTGTGTCTGAGACTGTGAGGATTACTGTTAAAGACACGATGGTGCAGGATGGATGGCTGGTGTTGCCAGACAGTAAAGGCAGGGTAGTTTTACAAATCCTTCTTCAAAAATTATTTGTATACAACCCAGGCTTGTCCTGTGAATACAGCAGTCAGGGCTACCTCTGGCTGTGATGTAGAGACTTTCGTGGCAGGGTACACTCTGTAGACTGTATTTAGTCATTGTATGGAACAGACTTCTTTTCGGTGCTTTTCTGAGGTTTGGGGGAAAAGGCTTTTCACAGCCTCTTCCTTCACTAAAGCAGATCTTCTGTATACCACATGGCAGGATTTGCTAGTTCTCAGGCTCCTGGGTACTGTGAAGATGCTGGACTATATGAAGAAGGAAGGAACATGTTACACTGCTGAATTCCCCTAAGTACCGCAACTACTATTTGCTTCTCTTTGAGTTAAGTTTTTACAGCTCTGGAAAGAACAAAGCCTGTAAAGTTTTCAGTTAATATAGGCAGCAGGGTGGTGTACTAGCAGGAGTTATTTTGTTACTAAAGAAAAAAAAAAAAGGCAAAAGTGATGTATATGAAATCAGAGCTCAGAGTGTATAGTGTGTGTAGTGCTGCAAGACCTACCATACGAGATACATCACTGCTTGTCAGTGAGAATGGATTTTTAGGAGCAGATGATTTGATATTTAAACAAGACAACTTGCCAAAGTGATTACTTTAGTATCTTCCAGTAGATACACTCCCTGTTCAAATCAATAAAATACCTATCCTCAGCTTTCATTAAGCATGAGTCAAATCTCATCGTCTCCTACAAGTATGCTGTGAGATTTCAGTATGTAGCTGCCTTCTGTTTATACACGAGTAAGCTTGTCACAAGTTCACTCTAAAATGGATTTCTTCCATTTCCTTGCTTCCTCACCCTCTTTTTGTTTTTTCCCCTTGCTCGTAAGGGTTTAAGTTTCGCTAGCTTGCTGAAAGGATAGTTATACTTGCTGCATAGAAATACCCAGCAGAGATCAGAAGAGACAGAAAGTAATTTTTAGAATTCTAAAAAAAATTGCAAATGTAAATTGAAAGTGCTGACAGGATTGGAAGCGTATGGACTGGATCACTAATTTCCACTAGAGCAGGCTTAATTCAAAGGAAAATATGGTTGAATTATACACACTTATGTAATGAATTACTTGCGTATCTCTAATAACTACTTCAGATTACCTGCTATTAGAATTCCAGTACACCGAAGCTAAATTTGGATGGGATATTGGCTACACAACTCTCAAGAAAAAGAATTACATTTACATTTTAGTAAATTTAATTTGACTGTAAGATGTTATGTGTCTTAACCTAAAATGCTGTCAGTGTATGTAGGATTTAACTATACATATACACAGAAAATACAGGCTGAATTATGTAGAAAGTCTTTGTTCTTTGTGTTAAATCATGATTCACTGCAACTTCAGCAGATTGAAATAGCAACATGCTCAGTAACTTTTAGCAAGCTCTGCTTGTTGATCTGTGTCTGGAACAGAGTGGTTATGCACATTAGTACATACTAATTTTAAAGTTGTCAGGGCATTCACTTATCCCTTTGTGTAACCTTTAATGGAAGATATGGAATGTAGGTTGGACGATGAAGTCGCAGATACACCTTTACGTAATTTAGAGTTATGATGATATTTTGACACAGGCTGTACTCCTGTTAGCGTGGCTTAAAAAAAAAAAAAAAGGAAATGCCCTCAGATCATCAAGGTGAAATTCATATGGTGGGGATAAGAAATCCCCTGTAGTCAATGAAGTCTCCTGTTAATGCAAATTAGACTGAAATAGCTCTTCCCAGCTCTGCAGTTGCTTATTTTTATAGTTTTATTTTTCTCTAATTCTTTTTACTAGAGAATGTCTCTTACTGATCTTTTGTTCTCTGTTTTGCCCTAATAATTTTCTCCTTCTAGGCTTTTATTTTGAATCTCCCTATTAACTTTTGTAGACTTCTGTTTATGAGTTAAATCGCTGTCCTTTGTCACCATCCAAATAAGTCTTCAAAACTCATCCCTTTTATGGATCCTTCAGGGAGAATACATTGACTTAAAGAAATCTGAACTGAAAATAATATACTTGGAAAATATACAATATAGTTAATCACTTTCACTGGAAAAGGAACTTCTGCATTCGGTTTATTATAATTTAAATTTTAAAATTTTTACACAAGGTTCCTTATTTTGTGTCCCTATAATGTGTGTGATTCACACATGGGGTTAACATATCTGTTTATGTAGAAACCTATTAGATCTTATGCTTAAAAACACACTGCTGCTGATGTAATGTCACATTTTTCTTTTATCAAGAAATCATATTTTAAACACACATATACGAATTTACCTGAATATCTGACCAAGGTCAAAAGTAAAATAAATATTAACATTGCACATACTAATAAATTGTCCTATAATCTTCTCTGATTTTTGAACATTCATTTTATGTTGCTCCATGCAAGTATAATGAACCTTTTCCATTACCTTCTATGGATATTGCCAATGGGTTCATTAGAAGAACACTGACAGGTAGGTGGGAATGAATTTTAAACCTTTCTGAATATACAAAAGATGAATAAACTAGTTGAAGGTAAAATATTTCTCTATCCTTTCTGTATGCTTTAAAATTACTGTCAAGCTTTCCCTGTCTGTGTCAGGTCATGAGTGACATTTGAACAGCAATTTTTGTTCACATGTGGCATATCTAGGCTGTTTCTGCCTTTCTTTTTAAAAATAAGAACAATCTCTTCACTCACCTTGAACCCACAAACTAAAAACAATTCCATAATTATACCATTTCCAAAGCCCTTTGTGTTGCCACTAGAAGCAAATATACAAGTCATGCTTTTGTTACATAGAATCAATACTGTAACTTATTTGCAGGAATGATTTTGCTAGAATCAAAGACTACCAACATCCATTTAGTGATAAAATGTTTCAAATACAATTTGTCTGTTATCACCAGAATAATATCATCAAACAAAGTTGTTCAGTTTTTAACAAATCCAGTTAGATGCTAGATGTTGTTTTTACCTTGTGATACCATCACAAGGAGGGAAAAACTCTACTAATTTGCTCAAAGATCTTTTTGTGCATATAATGATTAAATGTTAATGTTAATGTAAATGTTCAATGTTCTTTCTACTGATATTTTTCAACCAAAGTTAAGTGATAAATGAAAAAACCAAATTGAATCTTGAAACATTTGAAATGACAGGCTCAGATTTTCCTCAGCTGAGGAAATACAAAGGAGTTATTATGAATCTGCTTAATAATAATTGTGATTATCACAAATGAAAGAAATAATTGTAATATTTATTTTTCTTGTGGATCCTCACAAAACGGGATGTTATCTCAAGACCCCTGTGCAAAGCAAATATAACAGGGTAGTTATTCTAATAAGACTTACTGAACATCTAATCCAGCAACTTTCTTTTTTATCAAATGTGTGAAACCAAACACTTATCTATGAAGAAAATATAATGAGAAGAAAAAGTAGGGCTGCCTGGCATAATATAATATTAAATGCAAGACACTCTCATGATGTTCTCTTCAAGATCAGAAACTTGTTGGTTATCATCGGGTACGTTTCAACAGGAGGTCTGTTTTTTATTTTTGTCTTGAGAGATGTTTCTCTTTACAGTTGACATCAAGCTTTCACATCAAACCTTCACATGTATAAACAAGATCAAAAGTTTCAAAAAACTTTAAATTCCTCAGTCAGCATCTCTTTTTATGAGCTCAGTCATAATGTTACTTTACACAGTGTGGTATGGCTGTTTTCCCTGATTCCTTTAAGTTATTTTCCATAACGGTGTGAAAGAATTAATGGTGTTACATCCTGAGAAATGGAACAGCATCAGAAAATGGGGTAAAAGAACCGTTTGGATCAAAAGGTCTGAATGTAAATTATAGCTTTCATGGATTTATAGGGAACAGATAAAATGATTGGGATTGTCGTACTTTGTTGCTTTTCAGTTCTCAAACTACTGTGTTTTTTAAGTTAAAGAACAGTGCATCTTCATGTGAAAACATGCATCTTGAATAGTGTATGGAAAATCAAAGCTAGAGGCAGGGTATCAGCAGCAGGGGTACTCCTGGCAGGCAAAGGAAAGGGACTGACAGGAAAGATACTAAGGAAGGGGAACCTTTGTGTTAAATTCTCCTTGCATGATCACACATAGGTACTTTGCAGAATCCCTTGTTTCGTTTTACTTTTTTTAATAGATAACCACAGGATCAGAAAATGAAAAGTCTGTAAACCCGTGCAAATTACCTTATATTTTCTGGATGCCATATAGTCTCTTCTGTGATTGAAGGGCCAGATATTTTTCTGGTGTGAACCAGTATGGTTCTATCAACCTTATGCAGTAAGTGGTAGCATTGGCAACAGTGGAATTGCAGGGATTTGCATCACTTGAAACTGGATTTCAGACTGAATTCCCTAGTTTTGTTTTATTTTACCTTAACGCAAACAGAAACTGTTTTAAGTACCATTGCGTATTTATTCCCTATGACTGTCACATTTTTCTGACCTCAGAAAAGTTAAAGCTGACACCCAAATTGGATTTTCTTAGTGCACAAGGCATTGTGATATGCATTTAGCTGTTGTCTGTTTCTGTTTGACTAATTTGCTGTATAGTTCATCTAACTTCTCCGAGTTAAGCTGAAAGCCTTGTATCAGGAGCTGTAGCTATCAGTGGAAGTAAATGAGTTGCCACTAGTTACAACACTTTTTTTTTGCCCCTTAAGCAGCAGTAGTCAGGAAACCTGGGACAGGATAAAAAAAAATCAAAATAATTGGATGTAAGAATCCTGAAGTTACAGCAGAGACGTCATCTTTTTTTTACAGGTAACTGTAGAATTTGAATAATTTAACCTTTAAAATGTTGTTTATTCTGTTGTGATCAAGAGGAAAAAATGTCACTCCTTTCTTTTGCTGGTGCCATTTACAGGATATGATTACAGATGCATAGTGTAGGTGCTTGTGTACAAGGAGCCTTCAACTCCTTGAGTATCCTTGCTGTGCGAAACAAATCAACCCGAACAATTAAAAAAGGAAAAACGAAACTCACACTCTGATTTACCTAGCATTACTCTGGGCATTTACAAGGTGAAGTTTGGATTGTGAAACTAGATAGGAAAAATCTGGCATAAACTAGGAAAAGCTTCTGAGTTTATCACCAAAATTATGACCATTTCTTTGCTGTGTTGAATAGGTATTTGTGGTCAGCCCATTTCTTGTACTCTGGAATTGCTTGCTGCCTGTGCACTACGTGGGACAGTGTCTCCCTGTGGGCTGGGGCTGTCCCTGTGGGGTGGAAGAGTGGGGCCTCCTTGCCCTAGCCAGAAACAGGGCAGGCCAGGGGGCAGCGGGGACAGCCCCAGTCCTGGACATCAGGCACCTCCTTGGGGACTGGCTGAGGCTTGGCTGGGAGTCAGGGCAAGGGCTGGACTAGCAGGAGGAGAGTTGTTGACGTAAGTGGTGATGATGGGTGGTAATACCTGCTCTTCACATGTTGTGCTCCACTTGTGCACCATTTCCTGCATGCGCAGTGGTGCACACTATTGAAATTGCAGTTGTAGGTAACTAAATCAAAAGACACATTGGGATGACTGATTCCAGGCACTGTAAAATCACCTGTTATACGTTTTGCAACCTCCTGAATTTGGAAAGGCGCTATTCTCTTGCTGTTTCTTGAGGAGATGCAGTTCAGACTACTGTTATCTGCCACACTGCGTATTAGCAGTGCTATGTGCTGCCTGGTACTAGCCATTGTGGAGCTGGGAAGTTCTTTACTACAAAGACCCTTATTCATAGAGTCATACCCATATGTGCTTTGCCAGCACTACTTACCACTGGGGGAAGACAGTGGTGTGCTGCCTGTCTTTAGTATTCCTATTTTAGGGAACTCAAGAGAAATGTGTTCGTGGAAAAGAGAGAATAAATCAAAGATCTCTTACCCATAATTTTGTAGTAGAACTTTGTGTACTTTAAAACATGACTGATACGATCCAAAAAATGGCCTCACAATGTGTTGTCCTTGTGCTTTCCAGAAAAAAATGATGTGTTTTCTGGAACATATCGCTTCACCAGGACGAGGATATATTCTATTATACGCTATACCACTGCAGATAGTCCACTGAAAATACTTTGCTTACCTTATGAAGCATGGCCTGTAGCATGCCTTAGGGCATGGCACTTGTGGAGCTCAAGTGATAGCTGAGTTACGGTATGCACACTGTAGAGTTGCTTATACTTAGTTCAACATAAAACAGCACATTTACACATTAGACAGGCACAAAACGGTCCGTGTGGAACTACTTTCACTTGAGGCAAAGTGTCCTTGTAGAGGTCTGAAGTGTGAAGTGAATTTCATAATTTTAAATTGTACAAATAAGCAGAAAAGAAAGTTAATTTGTATTCTTTTTCCTGTTTCAGGGCAGTCAGGGGGAAGGTTTTCCTTTGCTGCTTTTCTTTCAGTCTTTTGGAAGGGTAGGAGATCTAAGACAAATTGTCTTTTTCTTAAGGGTGTAAGCCAATTTCCAAAGGAATATAAAATGTAATAAAGAAGGTGGGAGTGTGAGCCTCTCAAAGCTGACTTGACATGTATGATGAGTAAATTTATTTTGTATTTTATTATGTGGAACTTTTGTTTTAGATGGGTGGTAAGTGAAAAGAAAATAATTGTGTTGTGTTCATGGTCTGGGATGAATAAAAGACTATTGGAAAAATTGCTACGCATTTCTCTTTCTCTGGGAAAGCCCTAGCCATTGGACTTACCAGTTGTATGTTTGAATTTATTCTGAGATGAAATTTACAGGTTGTGTATCACTTGCGTCTTACTTGAAACACTGGCCTATGCAGAGGGGTAGTTCAATGTGGAATTTATCCCTTTACCATACAGGTTTTTGGGCAGGCTTGCTGTTCCTGAGACTTTTAAAAAACTTTTTCTAGTTCTTTTCATTCAAAATTGCATTTCTCCCTGAGGAGCTTTCTGAAAGATTCTCACCAATACATAATAAAGAACTTGAATTACTTGGATTTAGTGATTCAGGTGGAAGTATCACCAGTGTGCAGTGGTGGATCTAAGAAGACTGTGATTCATGAATACCAGTACTAATTTATAAAGTAAAATCTGGTCCTTCGAGCTTGCTATGCACTATGGCTTGCAGAGGGGGTAAAACTGGTCTCTCCACGGAAGATGTTCAAACTATATCGGAGGCAGGGGAGAGAAAATATAACAAAAGGCTTGTGGGTCAAGATAAGGACAGAGAGAGATAATTCACAAATTATCATCACAGGCAAAACCATATTCAACTTGAGGAAAATGAATTTAGTTTATGACCAGTCAAATCAGAGTAGGATAATGAGAAAAATAAGACTAAATCTTAAAACACTTTCCCTCCTGTCGCAGTTGAGATGGACAAATGACATAGACCAACTTCTTGCAGGATGCAAGTAGTAGATGCCATTTATTGCCACAAGTGCATTTTTATACAGTTTTACCGATTCACGTGTCTCTTCACTGTTGGTTACAAGTTACAGCAGTAACATCTCATTGGCTAATTTTGCTATCATCAATGTTACTCTTCTACTCCCTTCTCTTTCATGGGTACATCTTAATATCTCAGGATACTCCTTTACTCCCATCTTTCTCATGGGTAGGCCTTAATATCTTCAAGGCTAATTTCTATTCCTATGCCCTCCGTCAGGGAATCCACGGACCCACCGTAGTCCCCCACACTGTCCACCTCTCCCTTCTTCCTGGGCTTAAATTTACTCCCAAACTCTCTACATCCTACCTGCTCCAGCAGTGCAGGGGATGGGGAATGGGGGTTGTGGTCAGTTCATCACATATTGTCTCTGCCACTTCTCTCTCCTCACGCTCTTGCCCTGCTCCAGTGTGGGAGCCCGCTCACGGGAGGCAGTCTTCCACAAACTTCTCCAATGTGAATCTTTCCCATGGGCTGCAGTTCTTCATGAACTGCTCCAACATTGGTCCCTTCCATGGGGTACAGTCGCTCAGGTACAGACTGCTCCAGTGTGGGTCTCCCATGGGGTCACAAGTCCTGCCAGCAAACCTGCTCCAGCGTGGGATCTCCTTTCCACGGGGCCATAGGTCCTGCCAGGAGCCTGCTCCAGCTCAAACTGTCCACAAGGTCACAGCCTCCTTCAGGCATCCACCTGCTCAGTGCGGGGTCGTTCATGGGCTGCAGGTGGATATCTCCTCCACTGTGGATCTCCATGGGCTGCAGGGCAACAGCCTACCTCACCATGATTGGAACACAAGAGGTTCCACTTAAATTTGAGAAGAAACTTCTTCTCAGTGAGGGTAACAGAACACTGGAACAGGCGGCCCAGGGGGGCTGTGGAGTTTCCTTCTCTGGAGACATTCAAAACTCGCCTGGACACCTTCCTGTGTAACCTCGTCTAGGTGTTCCTGCTCAGGCAAGAGGATTGAACTAGATGATCTTTTGAGGTCCCTTCCAATCCCTAACATTCTGTGAGTCTGTGTGAAGGGTAATTTCTGCTTCAGCACCAGAAGCACTTCCTCCCCGTCCTTCTCCACTGAACTTGGTGTCTGCGGAGTTATTTCTCTCACATATTCTCACTGTTCTGACTACTGCTCTGCAGTATTTTTTCCCGCTTTTAAAATACGTTATCGCAGAAGCGATACCACTGCTGCTGACTGTCTGAGTCTTGGTCAGTGGTGGGTCAATCTTGGAGCTGGCTGGAGTTTGCTCTATCGGACATGCGGGAAGCTTTTAACAGTTTCTCACAGAAGCCACTCCTGTAGCCCTCCTGCTACCAAACCTTTGCCACACAAACTCAATACACAAGGAGTGGTCTCTACATCTGCCTGGCACGGCACAGAGAAGGCAATCTGGAAATCAGCCTCTCTAGCATGTAGTTTGCTATGTGCTAAGCCCCTATTTTAATTTACAGTCCATAATATACTTTCTTTGGCAGGGATTCATAAATCTCCATTTCATCTGTACGACTGCTGCATGATAATGAAGGTTTCTCTGGTGCTGCCTCTATCTCCACGAAAGCTGCCTCTTAGGACATGCAGAATTCAGTGGTAGGAATATGACCCGATGCCAGTCCTCACAGACTCCTAGCATTACTGAGAATGTGCTGGTACCTCACATTGCTATGCAGGTCCATGGCCATTTAAATTTTCTCATATAAACCCTGCCATCTGCACCGAAGAGGAATTGAGAGCCTTGGCAGAGGATGATCATGTATTTTATCAGAATCCTCTGAAAGGCAAAAAGCAGCAAGTTCAGAGCAGAAAGGAACCAGAATAACATTCCCTTTAATTTAAATATAGTATAATGTCAAAACCCCTGAAACTGGCATTTATCTACTGTAGTTATTTTAACTTTTTCTCCAGAGTGGCTCAATGTCCCATGGCTGCACAACAGTTCAAACCAGTTGCACGTGATATAACTTTCATATGTTTCTCCTGCAAGGCAGATATTCATCAAAGCGTGCCACACAGCTAAAGCAAAAGGCAGCAGCCTGTAGATTGTAACATTGATTTATCAGGGGTCAGACTTCAGATTAGTGGGTTGAGAGGCTAGGCCAGTTGTGCTTCCTAGATAGAAACTGTCAGGTAGATGATTAAACAGAGTGTTCTGCAGGTGAGACAATTAAGAAGTTTCAATTTAAAAAAAAAATAGCTAAGCCAGGTATTGGCCAAACTCTTTTTGTTTGTTGTTAGCAAAGGATCAAATGAAAGGACCTGCTCACGGTGTTAGTGGGATTAGTTTTTATTCTTAATTTTTTGCTTGTTTATACGTGGTTTCTTCTTCAGCTACAATTAAAAAGAAATTAGAGAAAGAACATTACAAAATGAATTACTTTTAAATATATGGGAAATATTTAGGAAATGCTCATTCTGGAGTAACTGGAATATATATTGAAAAGGTGAACTTGAGCTAAGTTGCCCAAAGTGATAAACCTTTCCTTTTTCCTTGCTATCTGAATACATATCTTGAGATAACTGGTATACAGAAATTACACCTTGGTCCTCCTGAAGACAGAGAGAGTCTTTCTGAGTTCTCACTACCTCTTACATTACTGTCTAGTTCCCACAGAAGGAGTATCCAAAATATAATACATTGAATCCACAGCCTATTGTCAAACTTCAGGTTCACTGGTTTTCCCCTAAAGAGTAGTATGTCCATAAGCAAAAGTTCCTGGCCCGTAACTTGTATTTAGATGAACAAAACATACTTTTTCTTTAAGTGAACAAAGATAAAGACAAAACCAGATCTACTGCAGGTAAAACGTATTTCCGTTCTCATACTTCATGCATACATGAACTATTTCAGTGTTAGGTGGACTTCAATGATTAATGAATTCAGGAAAGGCAAACCCCAACTTTCCTGTGGGTAGAAGAAGACGACTGGCATCTAACTGTTCTTGCTTTAAAAGCTAAAAAGGGGACTTTTTTCTGTAAAGCATTAGGACTAGTGCCAAACACTTCAAAGGTACTTAAAAGAAGCACAAGTGTTTCATTATTTAATGAAATTAAGGAGCAAAAAAAAAAAGTATTTTCTTATTGAGAAGTAATGTTTATCCATGAAATTAACAAGAGTGGGTATTGCATGAATGTTTCTTCTGGATTTCTTCTTATTCTTTAACATAACGTTAGCTTTAGATCAGATGGCTAACTAGTAATTTCTTAGCTTACCTTTGTAAGTGTACATATTATTACAATGATTTTATTTCATGTATGAGTTTAAAGCGCTTGTTTCTTCCAGCTCTTGGTTTATCTTCTGTTTTTTGTGGTGGTTTCTTTTTTTGTTTTGGTTGGGTTTTTTGTTGTTGTTGATTTGTTTGGGTTTGGTTTTTTTGGAGGGTTGGTTGGTTGGTTGGGGTTTTTTTGTGGTTTTTTGTGTTTTGTTTTGTTTTGTTTTTTCCTAATCAATGAAGTTTTTAAAGTAACTTAACTAATGATTTATGTCAGGGAGGGTCTGGCTCTACAGTCAGAAAATGTTTGGAAACTACAGACAAGCAAATATATGTTGATGTTTAGAAAACTACCTGTCCTCTCAGAACAACTTTATATTCTGAGCTACAGGATATTTTCCTTTCCAAATTTTTAATAAGTGAGCGATTCTACATGTATGCGAGTTACACTTTAACAGTTCTCTTGATGCTCATGTTTATGGCAAAAGGACTGTGAAGCCACCATCTGCAAAAAGAGGAACTGTCTCTTCCAGTGTGAAAACCTCCATAGCTTCATCTTTGTCCACCCTTGCCTTCTACAATACAGGCCCTCTGAGAAAGGAGGGTGGCAGGTAGACCATGGAGTTTGGAAAGGTTTGGAGGAACTCATGAGCTTCCACAGGGGCCCGCTTCTGGTATCATTCTTGCAGACCGCTGAGCTTATTACTATGGGTTCAAATGTATGAGGAGTAAATGAACAAGGAATTTTACATGAGAGATTTCTGTTTACCTTTCATCTTTTACTGTACTTTGCATGATCTAGTTTTTTGTAGGGATACTAATCATCTAGGTGAGTATTATGAGTCACCTACTAAAAAATAACAGGTTCCTTTTATCTGTTAAGAAGTCTGCTAATCTTTCTGAACATGAAGAAACTACAAGGAATTCTACCATATGCCTACTATCTATAAAAAATCAACTAGATAATGATACTTCTGATCTCTGATTAGTATTTGTTGACAGAGTTGCTATCAAGTGTTTTAAATCTAAAATTCAAAAGTATTTTGGCACTGTCAAGGTTACTCTCAAAATACTTAGAACATTATTTTTTTATTGCTTGTGCTTTTAGGAATGTTTCATATACTTGTAGCTGAAGTCAGCTTCCTTACCGAAAAAGACATGCCCTGTTTTTTGAATGCATATAACCTTTTGAAACTTGTAACTTGACAAAATCTATTTGGACTTGTTTTTACAGATCTAGCAAAAGATACCTCTGTGAACTCAGTACTCTTTCATTGCTTAGCACCAGGTTGTAGCTCAAAGCCTTCATAAAACTCTTCAGAGAAAGTACTAGAAGAATTCCTATTATGAGTATTAGCTAAATGACTTGATTCTAGTTTGCTTCATTTTCAAACTCAAAAAACCCCCCTATTTCACCGAAATATTTGTTAAATCAATCAACACAAAATATGAATTAATAAAAACCCCGAGCCAGTCTGATCCAGATGACAGGCATAGTAGTGATTTCATGCAATAAAAGTTGCACTAAAATGTAACTAAATGAGAACACAGCTTTCCCTACATTCCAGGAAACTTGGCAGCCTTCACTAGGGGCATTTCTACCAGCTATAATAATAATATTATTATTATTTCTTGTATTCCCTTAGCTGTGGGAAACATGATGAGTAAGAGCAGTCTCATAATGTATATTGATTACCTAAGTATTAATCTACTCAAACAATATTTACCACTCGCTTTGCACTTTTCATTTCTTTAAAGATGAAAGCACTTTTAAAAGGCTGAGTGGGTCTGTATTTTTCCTTGTTACTTATGGAGAAAACGAAGCAGAGCACAGCTAAGTGAAGGGCGAGTTAAATGACTTGGGCCTTCATGCTCCCAGGCTTGGAAAGGGGAGACAAACCAGACCAATTTCTCCAACTGTGGTTGTGCCTGCTATTTCTGTAAAAGAACATTTTTGTGTAAATGCCTCTATAGATATTTATTCTCTGAAAATAACAGCTTCTTCCACGCTTGTTCTATTGCACAGCTTTTTCATCTCTACCCATCTTCACGCCATTTCCAGATTTGAAATACACGTGCACACAAATCAACCATTGAAGATTTCTAGGGCAGAATACGGGGTTTTCGTGTTCATCCTCTTGATCGTGGTGCACAGTCAATCTTAGGAAAAGGTGCTTGTAAGGAAGTCTAGTTCAGCACTTCAGCTTTAGCAGACATAGTACTTCATTTTTATCTCTTTCTGCCAGTACTCCAGCAGGAGTTTTCCAGAGGGCTGGGACAATGTTTTGGGAGAGATAAGATAATATAGTGCACACACACTGATTCCTAAAAAGCGTGCTTTCTAGCATACCACGTTGAGAGCACAGCAAGTAAACAACAGCTTCTACCTCTCTGGCATACACATTCACAGCTACCGCTAAGGGACACCGCCATCCAAAACCTTTTCTTCCATGCAGCACTGCACAGCTGGGCATGGGCACTGTGATTTATGGTCCGCTGACTGCAGTTCCAGCAAGCCTCCTTTGAACCGAATTTTGCTTATACAACGACCAGTCTCTGCTTTGTTCTTTGTTTGGGAAAGAAAAAAGAAAAAAAAAATTTTAAAAAAATCAACCGAGTTTTCTACCAGATTTGTAAAGTTCCAAATCCTTTTGTTTCAGTGACAAATACTTCTTCCATTGAGCCTTTTTACATGTCAGGGCGGAACCATCACCAGGCTGATTTAAAGTCAAAAGACAGAAATGGGCCACTCCAAGCTTCCTGTAAACAGTTTAGATGAGAACAATGTGCTAACAGTTCCATGCAGTTTTCAGAGGCGGCTGAATTTGCTGGATTGCTGAGTCACTGACAAGCTGTCGCGTGAACAAGACAATAATTTCTTTCAATTAGAAACTCATACAGGCAGGAATATCCTTCAAATATCATGGAGATAAAATGGAAATTCGGCTCCATTTCAGTGATGGATTCCTCCACTGCTGTAGAGCAAGCAGCAGATGATGGAATTGTGCATCTACTCACAGACATCAAACTTCTTGCCTTCTTTTCTTTTTCTTTCTTCCTTTTAGTATTTCCTAACTATCTTTTTGAATTCATTTTACTGTTGGCTGACTGTCACTGGTTACCATAGCAACAACCTCTGGTAGCAGCAAGTCTGGGATGCCCAATTTGAGCATCTTCACATTTGAGTCTTGCCAAGGCTAGCTATTAATCCAGGGTTATATATTGGCTCAACACTGTAAGATTGCTCTGTTTTTTTCCCCCTTTAGCTCACTGGCAGTCTGCTTTTCCTGAGTTGGTTGCTCCTCTTTCCTCACATATCTTTTGGGAAATCTGGTGTTAATTTTCATTCCTTGATCTTTTTGTGTTGGTTGTTTTGGGCGAGTGGTTAGCCTAAATATCTTTTAACAAAAAAAACATACAAGAAGATTGCATTAAAGAACCTATTTTTCAGTATGGTTCTTAACAAAAAAAGAAAGATTTGAGGTAATGTTGTTCTTTGGACAAATATTCACTGTTTATTAGAACAAATTTAACTTGCAAACTGTTTATATGCTTTGCACAGTTTAACAATAGTTAGTTTTTCGCTAGGGTAAGGGGGAGAGAATCACATTTAAAGGTAGCATGTTTGGAGACAGGCAACTAGTATGGAACAGTTGTGAATGATGCAGCACTTAATGGCAGCACTGGAAAGGTATAACAGTCTTTAAAGTTTTTTAAAACCCCCATACCCTCACCATAAAACAATCCCTAATAGCAGTTGAAACCTTGCTGTAAAGCAGAAGTAGCAAAGTGGTTAAGACTAGTTGGTTGGGAAATGAGAGCCGAAAGAGAAAACTGCAGACCAGTGATTGGTTTGATTTGCTGAATAAATTGCTGTGTTCAGATTCAATTTGTATCAATAGGCAAAGCACTGTACACCTGCAGAGCCTGTCACACTGGGTATCCAAAACTCTGACACAGCTAGTCTTAAGCAATCTTTTTACTGTTGTCAATAATTAAAGCCAAAAAAACCCAAAGCACCCCACCAAAAAAACAACCACTCAAGTTATAGTATTTGTGGTTTTATTCTATGTGCATGAAAAAAAGAGTAATGTTTCTTTGGGGTATTTCCTTAAAGAAACACAACACTTTTTATAAATATATGGAATATTGTAGTATTCTCAATGGATTATTTTAAAAGTAGCCAAGGGGTACTGTTCATTCAGTAAAAGGGTTTCTTTTTATTAAATGTGACTGAAAGCTAGAAGCATAATACGCTGTCTCCTTAATTCAGTGGAAATTGCACTTTGATAATTTGCAGCTATGGTGTAAAATGGGTAAATGTGAAGGCTTTTACATTTGCACCCAGGCAATTGATATGTATTCCTTCCTGCAATCCCTGTAGCTTTTCAGGATTGAGAACAGCTGTTTTCTAGGGAGTGCTTTTCTTGGTATCTGGTTTGGTTTGGTTTGTCTATTTATTTAGTTAGTTTTGGTCTCAAGCCTTTTTGGATATCTTTTGAAAAGAGCAATTAATTAAAAATAGGAATGTTATTTATTTATTTAATTTTGAGTTTAAACTGATGTGATGGGAGTTTTCAGGAGAAATGGGACTGAACTCTTTTAAGTGATTGGTGTAGAATTATATTCCTGCAGAAAGGGGAAGGATGGATCTTGAGAGGAGATATAATGGCTCCAAGCAGTAGAAGCTTATTTGGACCAACCCTAGTAGATTTTAGGGGAATTCCTCAGGTATTTAGAAAGTTATGGACCTGACTGAGAGACCTATCAGTTTAATATTTTCTATTAGTGAATTCCATTTATTTCCAGGAGAATAGAAGGTGTAAATCAATTATTTGCTGTAGAGAGTAAGTAGGGTGAGTCGATGCTGAGTACTTTTTGTCCTGACTCTTTGAGCTGCTACACTCATACCTGATTTTAGTCAGAATCCTGCGGGTTCTGTTTCTTATGGTAAACTTGCATTTTTTTGTGCAGCCCAGCAACAAGTACAACCTTTGAAATGTTGCTTATTAATTACAGTTGACATTTGTGAGCTTGGGGTTGGGTTACTTTTTGAAAAAATGCCTCCATGGCAAATTTCAAAAATAATTTTTGGCACTTGCAATTCAAAAGACCTATGGACAGTTCTATAAACTCGCTTTAGCCTTCCTTAATATTAGTTTAACATTCTAATGTTTAATCAAAGTGTTTGATGTTTAAATATTAAACATTGCCATTTTTCTCTGGACACTTAAACCAATATTGAAACAGAATGAACATGAGCATCTTGTTTAATTATTGTTAATGGTCCAGGCAAATTTCAGGACACAAATATCAGTAGTTATTACACCTCTAAAAGAAAAATGATTCTATTTATTCTTGGTGACAGGTATTTTCACTACCTGAACTTAAAATATTTTGAGCTGCTGTAGCCTTCTGCAATAGGTAATGCCTTTACACTGAGGGATTTTGGTGTAAGGATGAAAATGATGGCCAGATTTTGATGACTGACAGAAGGAAAGTCTTCTTCTTGATATAGATAGGAGTCACAGTCTGTGGTCAGAAGTGTATTATCAATTTGAAATATATATTGCTGAGTGTTCTGGACTGAATTCTCAGAGACATGTAGTTTTGCTCTGCATTTAATGTGAGACCCTCACATTATAGGTTAATACTCTAAAAAATACTCAAAATATTATAGAAAATTAGTCTTAGAAATTTGTACTTCCATGCAAAACTGTATGTTTTAAAGGCCGTATAAAGGCTACTTGGATTTACTGGATCTTCTGCATTTGTGGAGGGAAAAAGAAACAGACAAAAAAAAGAAAATAAAAAAAAAGAAAAACCAGGAGAAAAATAAAAGGCAGTTTGGTTTTCAGTAGTGGATGAGATCCAGAAGGCAGTCCCAAGAGAGAAAAAAACAGGAGTAGGGGAGACATCTTTGACAGTGGGTCTAACCAGTCTGTTAGACTGGGTTAAATTCTTTAGCCTTGATTTCTAAGTTCCCTTACAGACCTAGTTAAATTGGTGGATAAGCTGGCTCACCATACTTCCTTCAGGCTACACAGAAGGAACAATTAAACACTCTCTTATATAGTCACTGCTGGAAATGGTAGAAGCTGTGCCACAAAGTGTTTGGCTGCATGGCAGAACTTGTACCTACCCACCTGAGGAAATAAAAGGTATTTCTCAAATAGAAGCTCAGAGGTCAGTGGATTTATTGGCTGCAGCTGTGAAGGTGAGTGGCTAAAAGCAGGAGCAGTAGTCATGGCCATTTGGCTGGGAAGATGCCAAAAAAAACCCAGAAGAAAACAAGAAACAAACAAATCCCACTGGTTTTGTGTTCTAGGGATTATTTTTTTTTTTGCTGATAACGTTTATTTCTGAGCATGAAAGCTGTATTTTGTCTCCAGTTTTTAGACAAAGTCAGGTGTCCTGACATTTACTGTCAGTAAACAGGATTGTGTGAAGGACATTTTTGATGATTCCTTTGTTTCTAAGAGAAGCAGCAAACAACTTCTCCAGTAATAGCAAAACATTCAAGACAAAATATGCACAACAGCACTAATTGTTGCAGTATAGAAAAAAAATAGATGGATTACTGTACCTGTGTCATGCTTCAAAAGCATGATTTTTTTATTACATAGTTTTTAATACGTCATGTTGTTAGAAATGCTATGGATATGCAGCACTTGCAGTATACAGAGAGGTTAGCCTGAATTTCTGTCAAATCTCTGTTCATTTATAGAAATCTTTAAAGCACTTTAGCCAAAAGGGATTTGGTCTTGTGGTGCCAGTGTACACTGCCAGCTTTTATTATTTTACTATACTTGTGTTCATGGTGGATGGGCTGTTGCCTGTTTTCCTCTACTTTTTGGGTGCTCTGCTCTTTTCAACCATGTTGTTAATGAAGGTGAGGAATCTCTTTCTACGCATCTTTATTGACTCTCAATCTTTGGAAAGGAGGAAGAGTCCTGAGTTTTGATTTGTTGTTGTTTTTCAAACAAGCAGACAAGAAGCATTGACTTATTGAACAAAAGAGATCAGACTTAGATGATCATGCGAATGATGATTCAGGAGAGGTTTTAAATGAAATGCCAATAAATATGACCACAAGGCATACCTACTCAGCTATTTCTTGATCAGTTGGGAAAGCTCTGTGTTTGCTACCTAAAGCCTTTAAGAAATTTGTTTGCGATGAGGACGGTTAAACTGTAAAAGCTAAATGCCTGAAACAGAATTACTATGCTAGTCATGCAAATGTTACGTGGTGTACAGAGACAGACAGTTTCCTGAGGCTGTGGCATCTTGATAGGTAGGTAAGGACTTACAAGTCAAGAAGAAATTGAGAAGATATTCAAGGATCTTTCTGTTTTTCTTGATTGTGAGGGAAAGGATAAATAATGAATAACAGCAAGACAAGTCTAGCAGTAAGAGGCAACTGCCATGTGACAAACATTTGCTTCTTTCATGCATCATAAGTCTGCAGCTTGTTGTCAGTGTTTTCCTTAGTCTTCCAGTACAGAGCCCTGGAGCATAGCCACACTACTTGTTCTTGGAAGTATATTGAAATAATGACTGTGATTCAGGCTGAGGTGAGTGGAAAAGGGAGGGATTTCTAATTTGTAGTGACTAGATAACTACTGTTCATGAGCTTGTATTTACTTTCTCTTTTCAAAGATTTTTTTTTTTTTTTTCCTTTCCTTTTCTTCGAGCTGTTACGCTGCATGTACTGCTTTTAACTTTGAACCAGACAGAGGCATTTACATCACAGGGAGTTTATGAGGAACTACTCTTGAGATCTGATTTGCTGCTACTGGCTTTCTTTAACTCAGAGTAACACCAAAACACTAACCAATAAAAATGATAGTGTTTACATCACCAAAGTGTAAAAGAAGATGCAAACCAGCAATTTATTATGAGTTTGTTTATTAACTGTCCTGAAAAATAAGAGAATCATCAGGTCTTGCAGAGACCGGGAAGTGTGGTGCTGGAGGGAGTTTACGTAAGGAATAACATTTCAACATGCCTGGCAGGAGAAATGGTGAGCTCTCTGAGGTGGATGGCTGTGAGAGGGATGTGTTTGCTCTTTCACATTTTTTGGATTTGGGAATGGTTGCAGCTGTTAGCCTTCTTCAAAGTTCTGCCCCCCTATACTGCCATGCAAAACTCCAGTTGCACTTTCTTTGTCGCAGGCATTTTTGGCTGGAGTAACCTGGTAATTCTTATTGACTTTCCTGAGAAGTCCTTTGTAACATTACAGTCATTTTAGGTACTTGACAATGATTTGATTGGTTATTATTTTGTTCAGTCAGATCACGTATTGCATGTCACAGCAAAATGAAAAGATTTCATAAACACCTTTTAAAAAAAAAATGTGGTTTTATAAGTTAAATTTAGATCTAAACTGCTTTTAACCATGATTTTTTGTTATCTCTGGTCGTTTTTCTTCTTGATGGGACTTTTTTTTAATTTGTTCTGTTGGGATCTTTCTCGATTTCCATTAAATACACAGGACTGAGAAATAGAGATGAACTACTTGTTTATGAATGTTAGTGATCTCAGGTGATAGCCACCTCATTTTTTTATGTTACTTTTCTACGTCTTTATTTTATTTTATTCTATATCTTTAATTGTAGGTTAATATTATTTGCAATGCTAAGTGATTAAGGCAATGAGTCTTGCTAGTGGCCATTACCTGCAACTTGTGCCCATTTTAAATTCTAATCCGTTACTAGCAAGTGTTGGTTTAGGATCATTTACATAAAAATGTCACTGTATTTCAAAATTTATAGTCCAGTAAGATGTGCTGCTTTAGATAACATAGGGATTTACAAAATCTTATGCTTTAAAAATAAAGGGAGAAGCTTTCAAAGTTTCTTTTCAAGCAATTCTTTTCAGAGTGAAAGCAAACTTACATACACATCAAGAAAGTGGCGTATGATAGACATCAAGAAAAAGCTGGAACGTTTCACTTTTTTTTTCTTTTCTTCTGATAGTTCGAAAATGTCAAATGGAGGCTATGTTGTTCTTTTCATTTTAACTAGAAAATTCTCAGTAATACCTAGGTAGCAGGAAGAAAATATTCATGGATTGTTACCTTATAGTCACAGTTTCTCTCATTTCCCAAAATGTACAGCTGCTGTGTCATTTTAAGATTTAGAAGTCACTGCATTTACGTTTTAACGATCAATGGCAGCTGTTGATCTGAGTCATTAATGAGATTTTGACTGCATCTGCATTTAAACCTTGTATATTCTGCAAGAGATAGAGTATGCTTGGAAAATGAGATTTCTGTCATGGTAATAATAAAGAGTTTACATGCTCAAGCTGAGAGGATTCACTCTCATGAATACTCTGCTCTACCCTGTGGAAGGTTACACAATACAAACTTTCTGTTGAAAAGGGGCAGAAGGAGAATTCTTGCTGCAACTTCAAATGGAGACCTTTGCTCTACAGGCATGTAGAAAATGGCCCCTAGGTGAAGGTACCTGCCAATTCTATGTTGAGAGTAAAGTAGTAGGAAAGTCTCCTCAAAGTGAAATGTGATTTTGTAGCTTGCTTATTTATTAAAATGCTATCTATTACTTTCTTTGAGGGCAGCAGAGTATCTTGAGAATGACAGATTGAGTGCATATAGTGTCACTTGGGGGATGTTTGATATAATGTCATATATATTTGGGTATATTTAAACTGCTTTTAAAAACGGTAAATAACGACTTTCCCAAGCAAAGTCCAAATTGTAATCCTGCTCCTTAAAATACCTCCCTATAATTGTTCTTGTATTATTATTTTTTAATGTTGTGTCATTTGGTTTCTGTATCAGTAATAACTTGCTTACAGGTTAGTAAAGAGTAATATTTTTCAAGCTACAGAGTGAATTTCTGATGGGGTTTGCCTCTTGCACACTGCCTTCTCTGATGTATGTATTTCATTGGCCTTTCTGTCCTTTCACTCAGAGACTTGTCTATTTCAGATTCTTGCCAATAAGCTAAATTCACAGTTTAAAAAAAAACACAGAATTTTCCGAATTACAAGTTGGTGAATATGTTTCAAAAAAACCCACCAAAAAAAACCCCGAACAACCAACCAAAAAAACCAACCACAAAATCCCCCCAAAACAGAGTGACCCATAATAAAGTTTTCTTTTGGTAGTGCTATAATGTTGTATTTAGTCCTATTGAACAATGGGTAGTTACAGACACCTCACTGGGTCCTTAGTAAAGCCCTATCTTTTTCAGGTGATTGTTAATTAGAGTCTAAACAGGCCTATTGCTGTTACAATACCCAAAGTGCTGCCTATCGGGACATGTGAGAAGTAGCTTGGAAGAGCTATAGGAAGATGCTGATGTATATTTGTTTGCAAAATGTTAAGATCAATCTACTATTTCAACTATCTCACTTTCCTGAAGGCTAAAGCTGTAAACTGAGCAAGACATTAAGTGGAGAACTAGCACACAGCAAAGTAACAAATCAACTAAATACTAGCTTTCTTTCAGCCAATATGTGCCTGCTACAGATTTCTGGTAAGGTAAAGAGTCACAATCATAACCACTGCTATAGAAAAAGTTTATTAAAAAATCTGAAGTCGCAAATAATGGTTGCTTTATAGGTTATTCATTATTTGTACTTAACTGTGTTGGAATTTGTCTGGCATGGACAGTTGAGCAGCAGATACTACTCCTAATCTGGCTAGAGAAATTAAGGACAATGAGAGATAATGGTAAAGTTGACAAGAACAATAACATCCTTTTAGTTATCTCTTTCAAAAATTACCCACTGCCGATTAAGATTATTTCTTTATCCCATTTGTCCTATACAAATCTTCAAATTGGCCAAATTCCAGCTCTCAGTTCTTCAGCATCATTGTCTTTTTTGCACGAGAGAGCTTATCCTTTGGCTTTTGACATACTACATTGCAATTGCAGCCTGTGTTAGGACTAAATCTTGCCACTTGGGCACTGCAGAACTTAATAACTAGAGAGAATTAAATAATTAAATACAAATAACTACAATTGTAGCAGACTTATTCCCTTGGAGAATTTATGACTATGTGATTGCGAGTCTCAGTCCTTTATGAGCTTGGGTAGAGGACAGAATATCCATAGCCCAAATCTACCTTACCTCATCATCCAGATGTTGAAAAACTCTGACTGTAACATGTTTAAGACTTTCCTCATCTCCTTCATCCCATGTCATGAATTCATAGAGTCACAGAATCATTTAAGTTGGAAAGGACCTTTAAGATTGTCAAGTCCATTAGCATAAAACTACCAAGTTCCACCACTAAACCATGTCCCTAAGCACCACATCTACACAACCTTTTAAATGCCTTCAGGGATGGTGACTCAAGCACTTCCCTGAGCATCCTGTTCTGATGCTTGACAACCCTTCTGGTGAAGAAATTTTTCCTAATATTCAATCTAAACCTCCTCTTGCACAACTTAAGGTCATTTCCTTTTGTCCTATCACTTGTTACTTGGGAGAAGAAACTGATACCCACCTTGCCTGATGAACACTTTCACCAGCTCTCTCAAAACCCTTGGGTGGATCCCATCTGGCCCCATAGACTTGTGCATGTCTAAGTGGTGTAGCAGGTTGCTAAACATTTCCCCTTGGATTGTGGCGGCTCCCCTTCCCTGTCTTCCAGCTTAGGGGGCTGGGTGCTCAGAGAACAACTGGTTTTACTGTTAAAGACTGAGGCAAAGATGATATTAAGTACCTCAGGAGTTACACTGGGAATTCACAGAAGCCTCTTGGGCTGATGGTGTCCACTTGCATCCTCTCCTGGTGAGATAATTGGGTGCTTTCTACTTTGAGATCTTTTGGAATAAATGAGTGAGGTGAAAAACTGTTTTTATGTTTGCATGCTGACAGTTCTGGAGATTAGGAGAAAGGAAAGGAAGAATAGTTCAAGAGATAGCTCTGATTACCATGAACTGAAAATCAAATTAATTTAATAAATCGAGTAAAAGAATAATCCAGAATGTCTATTTTAGCAATGGATCAACAAAGTCTTAATCACCTCAGAGACTGCTTTGCTTTTTCATAATTCCTCTTACTAGCAATGATAATATCAGGGAAAACAAACAAACAGAAATCCGGTGTGGTAATTGTCCACTGAATAGCATAAGATGACCACTCTGTAATGCCCCATATAAACTTAGAACTTAGAGAACTGACCTTCCTGGTTGAATAAATACTGGCTAAGAATAAAAACACTATTTCAGTTCTTATCCTACAAACACTTTACATATGGATGTAATGAATATAATGGGATTAATTACATGGGTAAGAGGTGCACATTCAGGCCCTTGGACACTTTGGGTTCCTGAGTAGAAGCTGATTTTGAGAATGATTAGTTTTGTGGAAGCCATTACAAATCTGATATTACCTATAATTTAATATTGGAAAATTTTAATGTTCATTCCATATCAGACAGTGGATGTGGACAAAGGAAATAGTAACAGATCATATTCTATGCACTAATACCCAGAGTGAGGTTTATGCAGGGATGGTAGAAGCAGAGAATTTGTCATTATCTTTGTTATTGCTGGGACTCTGTGGTTTATTTTAGGAGTAAAAAAAAATAAAATGTATATATGCATTAACCATATTTTGATGATAAGTATATTTTACATTTACAAGTATACGTAAGTATTAGTGATGTTTAGACTTACATTAAGCATGGTTAAGGTTTTCCAATTGCTTAACCATTTTCATGGAAATGTGGCTTATGTCCTGATGGAAACTGCAAAGTAAAAAAGCTGTCTTTCATCATTGATGTCTACCAATCACACTATTCCTGATTGAAATGTTTGAGAAAAAGGAGCTTTTCATCCTTAGGAAAACAAATTCAGAACCATTAAGCATAGCTCAGTCTCCTGTACTGAGGGGGAAAAAAAAAAATCTCTTTTGGATTGAGGATAAAGCATAGTGTATGCCAAATCCTAAATAATGTGTAGAGAAAGCTACAAGCAAATGAAAGAGTTCTGCATAGAATTGAATACAATTGTGTATATTATATAGATAAAGTTGTAATAGGCTGGGGAGCATAAAACTCAGTAGGCCTTTGTTTTAGTATGCTCAATAGCATTCCCTAAATCTCACCTTTGGTACTGAAGCCTAGTTTGTAATCAGGTAAGTGATATTTCCAGGTTTGGAAGGTTCACTTTTTAGAAGTGCTGAGTGGGGTCTTGTAACATTCTGCACATTCACTTTTTTTTTGTCATTTAAAACAGACATGAATTATCTTTCCTGTTTTGAAAAGCCATTTGCCATAATGGAAGCAGATGTTAAATACTTCTCACTGGTACTTCTCCCAAAATTCATTTTCAAATATAAAGTGACACCAAACAAAACAGTGTGCCCTTTCTCCTGCTGAGATGCTAAAATCTATCCCATCTGTATTTAATTCCATGCACACTTCTTTCTAATCTAATTGGATCTGAAGTGCTAACATGAAAAGATTGTTTTAATGGTAAGAGAAATGTATTTATTTGTCCATACCAGGCACAAAATATGACAAAATAACACATACCCAATGTGAGGTGTAGGAAAAAAACCCCACAATATGTCATTTAAATTTAATATCCTAAACAAAAAAATAGCATGAATTTGTGTAACATAAATGAGGTAATGTTATTGTGGGAAACCTAATTCTGCATTACCATAATGAAATATTTTATCTATTATTTTAATAGTTGGCTGACATTTATGCTGCTTTACTAAGAAAGTGGAAGTAAATTAGTCCGAATAGTTTTCAGTAATTGTGTAGATTTTTCATATGAAAATAATATTTGACTTCAGGCCATGCTTTTTAACTGACAACAAAATTTATAACAGAGGACTTGAAAAGGCAGGCCGGAAGACTTGAAAAGGTAGGATGGGCATTGATGTGAAAACTTTTTGTTGCAAAATAGTTATCACTTAACTAGATCTGCTCTTCCTGATAAGATGTTCTGCTACTTCTTTCATAATATGAAATATTGAGAAAGAAGCTAACTTAAAAGTAAATGGTTGTTAGTAAAAATAAAATGGCCACTATATGGCTGGCAATACAGTATTTATACAGCATGAGGGTATGTTTTTTTATATTTGTGTAGTACTTACTAAGAAAAAATACAATACACTATTTTCCCAGTAGGTGGCTTTCAAATTAAAGGTATTTCATTGTTGCATGATTGTGGAATTGATATCAATGAGAATTAAGTCTTAATAACAATGTAAAAGGTGAAGAACTATACACATACACATTATACTGAGCTCAAGTTTGTAAACACTCATAAGCTGGCAACACCTCTCATATTCCTATAAGACCAGCAATATTGATACTTTTTATTGTCCCATGTAATATAGGATCCATTTCTTCTAGGCTTTTAAAATTAAATTCCTTGTTGTTGGTAGTGACCTTATCTTCTTTTGCTATTGAATGTTGTACTACAATAGCATATTTATGCCACACTGTGTTGAATGCATGTCCTGTGGACTGGATTCAGCCTAAAACCAGTCTTGCAGACTAACTGTAAACCCTCAGACGTATCTAAAGTATTTGATGAGTGCAATATGGATGTCTCAAAGGGCAGCACTGACATACATATGTAATCCACATGGTGCTTTGTAGCGTTGTCCAGGATATACCAGCTCAAGATGGGAAAGGTAGAACATAATCTTTTTATGCTACTTTAATATTTTTTTTCCTGGAAAAAAAAAGAAAATAATCATAGGATCATGCCTGATTAGTGAGGCATGCATCTGAAAGCTGAGAAAAATAAGTAGTACCAAAGCAGGGGCAATGCAGAGACTCACAGAACAGCCCAGGTTGGAAGCTACCTTGAAAGATCATATTTTCCAACCTCTTGTGGGAAAGGAAAGCTTGATGAGGTTATCTAACACCTTGTCCACTTGCACCTTGAAAACCTCCAGTGATGGAAATTGTTGGGGAAGGAGAGGAGACAAAGCACACCATATATTTCTCTGTAGTAGCTAGTCACATCTCAGCTCAACTGGCTTTTCCCGTCTTCTCCCAAGTATTTTCCCTGGGTCAGGTGTTTTCATGTTCTCTCTGCAGTGTCCATTTAGTGAGCACTGGCTGAATTCAGCTTCTCTTTAAGGCAGTTAAACCTCTCCAGCATTCTGTTCACCCAGCTAGCCCCACAAGCGCAGCTGTTCTATGTGCTCCCACCCCCAACATCTTCACTTACTTTCTAGTTACCCTCAAATCCCCACAGAACTTAGGAAGTTTCATGCTGAGTAGGTGTCAGATGAAAGCAATAGTAGCAGTTAATTGAACCTCTATTAAGGTACCACTGTGGTTTATCTCCCTGCTATTTTAATAGGTTCTGTTGAATGAGGCCTCTGACAAGTCAGTTGAATCAGAATCTTTGAAAATTGTAGGTGGTTTTAATGCTTTATAATTAAATTGGCTTTTAGTGTAATACCAATAATAATAAATAGACTACTACCATTTTCCTCCAAAACCTCTAACAGATACTTGCAACACGTGCACGTTTTCTCCCCACCCCCAGCCAACTTTGAGAAGATAATGAAATTAATAACAGTGGAAGGAAGAATTATTTGAGAATACTGTTCAAAATCAATGATCCTGCTTCTACCAAGTATCTTTCACACTCTATTTTTGATTCAGTTTTCAGCTAACAGATCTGATTTGAGGAAAAGCACTTTTATACTTGTGCCTATCATTATTTATTTGCACTGGAAGTCGTCATATAGGAAAGAACTAGAGAAAGAAAAGCTAATGAATTAGAAAGGGAACAGTTTAAGAACGAAAGAGGGAACAAGAATACTTTATCTCTCTGAGCAGCAAGACAGGCAGGAAGGAGAAAAAAGTGTGGTAAGGAAACGGTGGACAATAGGAAGCACAAGAAGCAAAGTGTCTCTTGCTTGGAGACACCCCATATGCCTTCCAGCTGCAGGATGTGAAGCAAGATGTCAATAGCATAGCTGGAGGTTAAGGTAGAGCTTGAAGGCAATTGAGACACATGGAATCAATTGCATAGCTGCCACAGCAAAATATATATTTGGTTCGGCATCTAGACATTTCACAGTTGCTCCAAACACATGCACAGTGCTATATAGCTTGCGGCAATGGTTATACTGGTTGACAATGGGTGACAAATCCAGCCAGCCAACTGGAATGGAGTGGAATACAATAGAGCTTATGACAATTGTTCTGCAAAAGGGAAGACTGAAGTCCTAATACTAGGATCTCATAGGAGACACTAAGATACTAGGGTAGTACTAGGATAATAGTAAATGGATCGGAGTAGTGATTATTATCACACAATTTCACTCTAAGTCTGCCCAGATGTCTCAAAAGAAAATGCAAACAAACCAAGCAAGATAAATAACAAAATAATCAAACAGCCAGAGATGGGAAAATCCAGGAACTTTTTTCCAAATTCATTTTAAAAGTGTTGGTTTTTAAATCATGAAACATGGCACATAGCCTCTCTTTCAAAACTTTTTAACAGTTTGTCTGTGTAAGATTCCCAAGAACATCAAGAGTTTTAAGTGCCAAGTCTTTCTTTGAATCTTGGTAAGGTCTTGACATACGTGACATCCTGTGGCATTGAGTTCCATAATCTAATTATGTGCTGCATTAAAAAGTATATCCTTTTATCAGATTTGGAGCTGCTGCTTTTCACTTTCACTTAGTGTCCTTTTGTTCTTGAATTATGAGATGCAGGACTACAGAAGCTCCTGATCTATTTTCTCTTTGCCACTTACCATTTTTATACTTTCATCATATCCCTCCTTATTCATCTTCTTTCTAAGGTTAACAATTCCAATTTTTTCAGTCTTTTCAGATGAAGGCTTCTCTATATGCCTAATTATCGCAATCACTCTTCTCTGAATACCTTCTAATTCAGTAACATCTTTTTTTGTGATGAAGTGACCAATACTTCACAGTATTCCAGAGGAGGGAAAATTATTGATTCATATAATGACATTATATTTTCCTTCTTACTCCCCACTTCATTTATTACACATGTTAACATTTTATTTGCTTTTTGACTGCAGCTGCAGATTGAGCAGGGCTCTTCATTGAGCTGTCTCCAGTGAGGCCCAGGTGTTTTTTCCTAAGTTGGCACTCTTAATTGAGATCTCTGGTAAAGTGAATGATTTGTTACAGGTTTTTTGTTTTGTTTTGTTTTTACCATATGCATTACTTCGCATTTAAATAAATGATTTTCACCTCTTTTTAAATGGCCCATCTATCTAGTATGGTCAGTTACCTCTGAAGTTTCCTGTCTTCTTCAGAATTGGTTAGCAGAATTTTTTTTTATTATCTGCAATTTTTTCCACATTGCTCTTCACTCTTTTTTTTTTCCCCACACAGTAATTAATATATTTTGAACACCTGGTCCTTGTATGGTCTCTTGAAGCACCCTGCTGCTAACTTTTTGCTATAATGAAAATTGACTATATATGCATTTTTTTAATCTTTGAGAAAAGTTTTGCTTCATTTTGCATCTTATCCCAAAATGACTGAATCTCTGACTGAGATGGAGACTGAGTTAGTCTCTTGAGAGGAACATTGTTCCTGCCACATTTATTCAGTTACTCTAACAAGGTTAAGGGCTGGATACCTTCACAATTAAAGCTAAATCTCTGAGAGACAACTATGCTCTTTGTGACCACAAGTATGGAAATTAAGTACAGCGGATGGAAAAGTAGTTAATTCATTCAGTATGTTTGGCAGACACATTCAAAACTAAGATGGGAGCGAGCTTTTAACATAGGAGTTCTTAATACTGTCTTGATAATAATCCTAAAAAACAGGAATATAATCAGTCTAAACAAGCAGTATAAGAGCCTACTTCTTATGCCTAGAACTCTGGGGAAATAAGGAATAAAAGGAAACTAGTGGTAAGATCTAAGCAGCTGTTAATTTTCCAGACTTTTTTTTTTTTTCAAAATTTGATATAAACCAAGGTATTTTAAGCATTGGAATCCCCAAAGTTCTTGTGGAAAAGGGGAAAGACAAACTTATTTTAAGACTTTATATACATCCCCTAGGCCTGCTTATTTCCTGGTATCTCTCTCTCTTTCTCTCAAGTGTTCCCCATCCTCTCCCTGAGAGAGTCTATGTCTGCTTCATCAACCCTGACTGCCTACACAATGCAACAGACTCCACCACCTTTCTTCACAAAGAAGATTGTTTGCACAGACGAAGGCTCCTCAGACTGCTTGGGACACCTTGCACAGATGCTTGCCACTGCCTTGAATTCAGGATGGACACTAAAAGAGATCCTGAACATATTGGTGGAATTGTGATCACTGCCCTGCAACTCACACCCTACCTGTTTGGTAAAGGAACTATAAGGACAACTTGAACTTATTGCGATATTGCCAAAGATTCAATCTGAAGGAAATACAGTATTTTCCATACCACAGGCCACCCAACCCTAAACCAAACTCTTTTGGGTGGAATGGAGGTTGACAACAGGTATCAAGTCTTTCTTTTCTGAACGAGCCTGTCAAAACGCTACCAACCTCTCTACAACTAGTGCTGGAGCCTACTGAGATTTGAGGGCAGAATGTGGAATATAATATATAGCTATTCATGGACCAATTATACGTACATATATAGATGCACACATACATATCTGTGGGTGTATATGGGTATATATACTACATATATTCTTTTTCCTTGAGCAAGCTATTTTGATATAGTCAAATATAGGATGCTGAATTACAAGACAGTAGCAGTAAAACTTGCCACTGTGACCTTTTCTTTTGTGCAGAGCAACACAAATATTATCAGTATAATACAGCACAATCAAAAATATAAAAGAGTTTGTTATCTGAAGGAAGAACACAAAGAAAATATGGTACTCTTCACTTAATATTGGTAGGTTCTAAAATACCACAGTGCTTGTGCAGCATAAGAAAGTGACAGGGATAGAACATAAATTATACAGTCACACCTATTAATGAACATAATGTTATATTAATGACGCTTTTGCATCAAATATAAGAACAGAAACTGTACTGTGTGCCATCTAGTTAATTTAGAGGAAAAAAATTGTATACCAAAAATACAAGCTCACTGCAGTGAAAAACTCAAAACTGAGTGCTTTTTACAATGTATTTGCAAAATAAGCAGCAACCTAATAAAAAGTTACATAAGTATTTACAGTTTGCCAGCCAAACCTAAGAAAATGACTTAATGTTAAGTGATTGAAGGCTGACTTTTGCAGAAACAATGCATATGGAAAATAGTGAGAATACTGTGCCTGCTGCTGGCTTCACACTGAAAATATCCACGCTTGGCATTTGCTGTGGGTTATTATACCTCTTGAAATGTGTGTGTATTCAGATAGTATTAAGAGATAAATATATGGCTGTTTAATGGTGCATTGCCATTTGGGAGAATATCGCAGAATACTTTGCAACATCTCTAGGATGCTATCACTCATTAAACAAAGCCTGTAGCCCACTATTTTTCATGTAAACCCACCGTGATAAAATGTATGAATAAATAAACATTAAAATGCTGTATGAAATAAATACGTATCCTGATAATACTCCAGTGCAGAATTGGCACATTTTTTCCAGGACTTTTTTTTTTTTTTCCGTTTTTTTTTTTTTTTCTTTAGAACCTTTATCAAAATTAATGTGAACATAGGAAAGATTTATGATTTTTTTTCAGGCAAGCCTCTTGCTTCTCTCCTTCCTTAAAAGGCTGTGCATCCACCTGTGTTCCCCAGACTCTAGTAGGATATCGGAAACCATGAGAGATGCTCCACTTTTCAGATGAAATGCTTGAATTCTTTCCCTCCCTCCATCCTTTACTCCCTGGTTATGACTTCTTGGGGAGTGGTATAAGTGTTTATAATTTTAATGTAAAAGGTAATAAGTGAAGCAACACAGTGAGAATAAGCTGAGAAGGATTATACTGACTAACAGACATATTTGTTTGGAAGGTTGTACTTCATATCCTTAAATCTGTGAAAAGAAACCCATCAACTTCAGGTCATAGAAATTTCTGTAACTATTGGGAACAGGCTTGGGTGGCATTTTTAGTATCTCTGCATTTCAAGTCCATATAAACTCTAAAATCATTATGATTTTTTTTTTCTTTAGGCTAAGCAAACTAGTAGAACTATGAGGCACAAAAAAATAAGCTTTCTGAATTTTAATTGCTTTTTTTTCTCTTTTTCCTGAGATTCACAGCTATAAAAAAGTTTCTGTGTAAGATCCTTACTCAGCTATTCTACACTTAATCAAGAACTGGGACAATGGGTTGTTGCTGTCCTTACTGTTGATTGTTGCTGTTTTTGTTTGTTTGTTTGTTTTTCCACTTATGTACAATCACAGAGACATAAACATATGCAATTTTTCTGTTCAGTTCTTGCAAATTCACTTAAAGATAAAAATTGTATCAGTAACAATCAGTAAGAATTTTGTTTTTTACTTCAATAGAACTCACATTTCATCCAAAGGTGACAAAGATACAGATGAAAAACTGTTTTTTATGAACACTCTCAAATCACTTGTGATTTCATATTTTTCTTTTTTTTGTGATGACATTCTATTTTTCAAAGTCATTGATTTTTTTTTTTCCTGACACTTTTAATTATACTTGTCTATGGAAGATAAACTGTGATCCTCAAACTATCCAGTCAAAACTCTCAGAGCAGAATTATATATGGTTCCCTGAAAGAAACAGCTGAAAACACTAAAGCTAGATGGACAGATACATTAATTATTACATTAACTTCAAATATTTTTTTCCATACCAACTCCACTTTGAGACATACAGAATCTATCAAATCAAGTATTTGACAGGTAATGTACAAAATATCATGCCACTTAACTGTTAGAGAAGAAAATGCTCTCCTAGCTGAATCTTACTAAAAGAAACTTCTGTGTCTTCATACTGCCAAACACAGATTTCACAAGATACTTAGGTCTTGCCTATGCACAAGTTGTTAATCCATATTATTTTAAATCCATACTAAGTATTGTTTTAAGTATACTAGTGTACCACTAGCAACATGTGAACATCAGCAGGTGTGAATGTTGCCCATCCCTTGAATGGATTGCCTTTTGAAAACATAAATATCAGAGTGCTTCCTTTGAACTTACCTAATTGATATGGATCCCAAGGCTGAATCAGTGGAAATATTTAATCTTTTCCTATCAAAAGTAAATATAGTAAATACAGTATTGCAAATTCTTGTGATATCTTCCCAAGCTCTTACTTATCATTCATTGTAAAAGCATATCAAACAAGAGCGTTATTAAAATTCAAGATGTTCTAGACTTCAAATTTAAATGTTGTAATTGTCTTCATATCTTTGTAAAAAGGATGCTGCCCTGTGAATAATACCTTTATTTTAAAGGTGAGCCTTTAGTGTATAAGTTAATAGAAGTTAACTGCCTTGTCATTTAATAACAGTGGTGACTGTCATAACTTCACTCTCTGATCTGTTTTTCATCGTTCATCTGTTTTTGTTTAATTTCAAGTCTCACTGATTTCGAACAGTCCAATCAGATTGGCCTTTAACATTTAGATTCCATTTCATATTCCATTGAGCAGGAACAATACTGTGCAACTCATTCAATAGTAAGTTAGGGGTACAGGAGGGGGAGGGAAAAAGAACAACCCCAAAGAGCAAAGTAATAAAGTTTGTATTGTCTTTTTCTTTAAAATGTAAAAATATATTCAATTAACTTATTTTTAAAGCTTCAAAAGTACATGTATATTCCAGGTACTGGAATTTTTTGTCCTAGACTTATTTTAGGAAAGCAATTTAAAGATTTAGAGTGCAGCCAGAAGTGTTGATCGTAGTGTCAATGTCACATCATGGCTTGGTATTGTAGAATATATTTTTCTCACCAAAAGAAAAGAAAATATGCCATAGTACTTAATTTACGAAGGAGAAAAGTGGTAAAGAGACATTTTAATCCTGTGTCTAGCTGTAAAAGAAGAATTTTAATGACGCGGTAATTAGTTTCCATGCAAAAATCCCTGAACTGCCTTGTAAGTTTTAGATGAAAATGTGAAATTTATCCATAACATTAACTGATAAATGTGAGGTTTAAAATAGGGTATGTTATATAAGTTGTTCTCACCTCCCAGGAATTGATAAATCCACATAAGTAGCCCTATCATGACTGTCAGCCTCTATGTGTTTATACAGATTCAGTTTAAAATATCCTTGTACTTAAATCCTGCTTGGACAGATCTTGCATCTTTCCACATTCTTGTTGTTCTCCCTTGGTGGTCAATTCCTTGTAATTACTCTGGCGGAAAGCAGATCTGATTAGGAAGGAAAAACAATGTTGTGTTGAATAAAACTAATTCCATTTATTTTAATTAAACTTTTGATAAATAGGAGGTAACAATAATTGCTAGAAGTACTTTTTTTTTTTTGGTAAATTTAAAGAACCACAGATAAAAATGCCTTTTTTTCTTTCAAAATAATTCTTTGTATGCCTATGTCAGCTATATATTTTCTTGTACACTTAAAACAGATTTGTGTTATTTGTATTATATTTTCTATGAGATTACCAACATATCTCCAAATAAGCCCCTATTCAACTATACATTATTTTCATCTTGTGTCCATAAGTTTTGTCTAAATTACATGCATTCTTTTTGCAACTGAGACAGCAAAATAATATTTTCGTTTTTTCCTGTCTCTCATCACCTTATCTCATTTAGCATTCTTTAACTAAATAACTTATAGCTGACAGATATGTTGATCAAGCTTTTTCTTATGGCTTGGTTGAAGGGGAGGCTTTCAGAAGCTGATCTTACATACCTGGCTTGCAGTTCTCAATATGTTGAATTAGGATGCATAATTTATGGCTGACATAATTAGTTGCGATATGTGGAAACAAATAGTCTTAGCATTAAGTCCTGATACAATGGGAACTTACTAAATTCTTGCATCACTTAGTTGGTATGTGAGAGATGATAACCTAGAACAAAATCAGCATTGTACCAGGAAATCGTTCAGACATTTACAGTATAAGCATTTCTGTGTCCCAAGAGATCAAAAGAAAAGTATGTGAGTGGTGCACTTGCCTGCTTCTGATCTTGAGACTTACCAAAATAGTCGTCAGGGAAAGATCTGTGTTGAGCCAATCAGGAATCCAGTGTTAAGCAAAACGTATGATCGTTGTCCCCTTGGTAACAGTTGTGTTTAGCACAACACTAAATGTACCACTCTAATCATTGCTCTAATTGACACCTTTGTTGACAGTCTCAGAAGAAAGGTCAAGATGTGGTTAGGCATGGGACTGATGTACTGTCTTACAGGGGCAGCCTCCTTGGCTGAATTCTGCAATTTATTGAGCAGCCATGTGCTCTTTGAATTCTTCTAATGTTTTAGCAAATTCCAAGGGTAAATACCATATGCATTTAATATTTTTCTTTTCTATTTTTTTTTATACTGTAGGTGACAGAAAATGAAAGTGAGGTGCTAAGCTAGAGAAAAAATATCTACCACCCGAACGCTTCATGATTTTGCTTACTGTTGACAGGCAGTGTTTTATACAGTTGAATATTAAAACCACCCAGGCCAAGCTACTTTGAGTATTTGAAGAAAGTACATATTAGAACACCTAAATTTAAAAATGTCTATTCCATATATAGTCATATTCTGTGAGGTAGGTACTTCTAGAGGGTGATTCAGAGCCCTAAATTAGTTGACTAAAGTTAGATAGTGTGAATACCTCCCACAGTACCAATATGTTGCAGGGGCACAGAAAGGAAACAAGGGAGAAAGGGAGGAACAGAGTGATAAGGAATATAAATGAAGTAAGTCTATAGTGAACTTTAGAAACTATTTGTTAGAAATGAGTAGAAGTTTTTTGACAAAAGGAAGATCGATTTGCTTGGCATAGCACATACTCAAAACCGAGCACCATCATCTTCTAAGGTAACTGTAACAATAGTGTAGGTGTGACACCTTCAGCTGTGAATATCCTTACATAAATTTATTATATCTTTATTACATTTGTTCCTGGAGTCCCCAGTCAATACTGGAGAACTGAAGTACATATATAAATAATTTCTGCTTCAAAGAACTTACAAGAAAAAAATAGGATTCATAGGTGAATAATAGGAAGGCAAAGGGGAGAAAGAAGAATGAAATTACCTGCCCAAAGTCACCACTGATAATAATTCTTTCTTACTATAACATGGACTCTAATCTATAATCCCCATAATTTCTGTGTGTGAAAGCATTTATAATACACACAACTATTGGGAATTCATTTGTTTAAAAACCCTCTGCTTTTAGTAAAAGAGCAAGTATTTATATTCACAAGTAATGGTACCACTGTCTCATTTATGTTCATAAGTGTTGGGTAGACCTCTTGAAAACAAAGTCCTTTCACAGTATTTATGGCTCTTCTGTTTTTGGTTAGAAAAATCCATTTGGGTTGTAGGCACCTTTTTAAAGAGAAATCAAGAATTCTGCATTCATCTGTCTGTAAATTTATTAGCTCTTTAGTCACTGTAAAAGTGGATGGCAAATCTCAATTTTTCATCCTCAAAACCAAAGGTTGCTAACGGACAGGCATCCTACGTGTCACAGACTTTTGATTTTTTAATTTGTATTTAACATCCATTTAGAAGTCTTTTTGGCATTTAATGGGATTACCAAGGAGCATTTTAGTCATGTGCAGACATACATGCAAACACACACTAATGTTTTGTGTCTACTTATCTAGCTATCTGTTATCTTATGTTGTGTAGGATAAAAACATTTGGCATGTAGTCATCCACTGAGATCCATGTATCTCTGAGAAATTTTCTGTTAGATGCTGTCATTATTGTGCACCTTACAAAATCATTGTGGCTTGGGGAGAAATGGGAAGCAAATTCTTCTGTTAAAATTGACAAAGACATTTTTTTGCTTGCTGTTCTCTTGGATGGATTTTCACTTTGCTGGCCCACTATGAATTGGCTCAGTTGATGAAGTTTTGGAAGTTCATACAGTTAGTTTTGTTAAAGCATAATATGTGAGTCATAGGTTGTAGATTCAGGGTTTCCCTTTTCTAAGTACTGATAGTACAGATAGTCTGTATCTAGTGGCTACTTTTACGGAAGTATACTATATTGGAGTAGAGAAAAATAGAAAATATTCTTGGCAGTATTTGGATTTCCTAAATTGCATCGTATTTTGTATTTGGAGTTAGATCTGGCCTGTGCCAGCTATTGTAGACCTAATGGTACTATATATATTATATTGTGGATGAAATTGAGCATCCTATGCCAGTTATTATAAGTCTGTTTGATCTTTCTGGACAGAAGGCTTCAGCTGGATACCTGTTTACTAGCAGAGAAGTGTGAATTTCAGCTTGTGTTCTTTTAGTTGGTAACAGGGAAGAAAAATATTTAGGCAAGTTATCTTCTACCTGAAAATATTGAAATAGATTTATATGGCCGTTTATCCTATTTAACAAGAACATGTGATCTTTTGGTTGGCTACAGAAAAGGTGCAGGCTGTATTTGATATCTGAAAGCTATAGTTTTCTTTAGACAGGCTCATAAATTTTGCCTCTCAATAAAGTGAACTAACACGTGTTGCAGTGTCACATATTTAGTAATGTGAGCTTTGAGATTTTTATAGTTCTAGAAAAACTGCTAAATGTTAAAGCACTAGAAAATTATTAAGATTTTACTTATTATTATAACTATCACTTTATAGTCTTTCCTCTGTATAACTTCCATACTTTTTTGTCATTTAAATAGAGTACTCATACATATTGCATTGATAGTGTATCCTTGGGTATCAGCTACTGCAATTACTCACTGTTTTCTTTGTTCTGGAGTAAAAGATAAGCCCTTCCATTCCACCACCATCAAATTTCTCTTCAGTCTGGAGGAGGAGCCAGACACTGTAAATACATCTATAGCACTGGGAACCAACCCTGCAAATGTCCAAGTCAGGGAATGCATTCCCACCAGCGTGCAAATTTCATCATTTGGCAACAGAAGGACATCTGCCATATCCCTCTTCTCCCGATAATCTTGGAAATGAAATCAGGGCACATGGACTGAGCAGAAGATGGAGTCCTGTTCCAAGAGAGTAAGTTTAGATACAGCTGGAACTTCTTAAGCTATTGATGCTGTGCTTGACTTTCTGCTCTCTTATAACATGTGTACTAAACATATTTCTTTGCTTGCTTATGTACACACTCTTGCTTAAAAGTGTTGACATTTTTACATGCCTGAGTTACAAAGCAGTGTACCTCAAAAATACAGTCAAAATGCAGTAATTTCTTCAAAAGTACTAAAGCAACCTGTTTCCTTTAGTAGCTGAAACCGTGTCGAAAATGATTTCTTTTGAAAGAACTTCCTTTAAAATTGAATCTGTCTTCCTTTCTACCACCAAAGAAAGATGATTTGGTAATGGCAGCTTCTCTTCAATAAAACATAAAGAAAACCACTTGTGAAATTAAAGTGGGATTGTAAAAAAACCTCTGATTTAACCCTGGCAGGCAGCTCAACCCCACACAGCCACTTTCTCACTCCCCACAGTGGGATGGGGAAGTGATTTGGAAGGGTTAAAGTGCAAAAACTCAAAAACTCACTTCCCATGAGCAGGAAGTTGTTCAGCCATCTCCAAGAAAGCAGGTCTCTTACTTGGGGAGACAAACATCATAGCTCTGAACATACCTTCTTCCTTCTTCATCACACAGACTCTTTGTAAGCACTGCTTAGAAATAGTTAAAACTTCAACACTTTTTGGTTACAAATCTAAAATATAGCACCATATAGACTACTATGAAGAAAACTAACTCTGTTCCAGACAAAACCAGTACAAAGCTAAACCTCAAGGTACTATTAATCTAATTTATTTGTTGAACCCTGTGTAATCTTATAAATAAATGTTGCATAATAGTTTCAAAACTAAATTCTGTTCTAGGATCCAGTGCTGTACACTGCAGGAAAGTCCACTAATATGTAAGTTGTTATCCTCACAGAATGAAAGATAAAAAAGGAAATTTTTGTTTGACACCTTTTCCTTCACATTTTGAATACAAAAATAAAATTTCCAATAAATAAACATGCAGTTTCTGTTATAAACTGTGACTACTCATCTGAGGTTATATTTCCTTGGGTCAGCTAAAGACAGGTAGCATTAAATATAGTGTAGCTCAACTTTGGTTTTTTGTATTTTTTACTGGTAGCAAGTTCATCTCACTTCTTACGTTTCCATGTGACCCAATGTCCACATGAAGTCACATTTCAGTTTTTGATTAATAAGGACCCTATAATTTCCTTTCACATCATCTGTGAGACTCATAAGTGGGGTGGCAAGTGTCATCTAGTTAGATGAAGAATATAGGATGTTTAGAAGTTGGAAGTACAAGCATGCTTTGTTGTAATTCACTTTCCTTTGCATGGTTTACATTCTGGGAATTTGCTTCCTGACTTCCTGGAAGAATTCCAGGCTCAAAGGAAGTTTCAGAGTCCTTTTCCTTTTTACCTTATCATTCAAATGCTCTTGTGCATTCAGCAGGAGGATGACAGCTGAATGAGTTCAAGAAGCACAGACTGCGTCCCTCGCCACTCACTGTGGTTTTACGTGTTGCTTTTTGGAACCTGTTGTTGTTACACTGGCTAACAGCGTAACATGGGCAGCAGTGTGGGATAGCTACTAAACACCAACATTTGAGAGTTCTGGAAAAAAATGCATACTAAGTTTTGTTTGGGTTTGTTTGTGGGGTTTTTTGTTGTTTTTTTTTCTTTCTCTTTTTTTGGTTGGTTTGTTTTATTATTATTATTTGACGGTGGGAGGAAGGAGACCTTTCTTGCAGTTTTAACAGTCATTTACGATCATTTAGTTTAGTGTCAGTGGAAATATACAATACATCTCGACTATGCTGTGAAAGCCTTTCATTGCTCGAGTGTTGAGCTGTCCTGCCTTATGTAAGCCAAATGTTTTCGAAATGGAGACGTTTGTGGAAAGCTTAGGATGTCTCTGGAGGGATGTGCCAGGGTAGGGGCATATTGGTTTCGAGTAAGGAACTTGTAACCATTTTTCCTAGCCAAATTATATATTACTAAACACAGCAGTTCTACAGGGAAAAGCAAGTGAAGGTGCTATAGATAACTGCAGAGGAGGGAGAGAATATATCATCTCCCTGCCTTTTGTTTTCCAAGTCTAGCCTTAGAAAATTAAAGGACAGGAGAAAAATAAATTATTAATACTGCTCATGAAATTTTAAACGTACAAACGTATCCTGAAATATAGTAGCAGGAGGGTGATAAACCCACACCCTTTCCACTGTTTTTCAGCAGTGGACATGTTCATGCAACAGCACTGAAGCACAGCTTCTTACTGCAGGTGCTTTTCCCATTTTGGGAGTTCACTGCCCTTGTTTTGTTAGCCTCAGCATTTTGAAAGTGTTGGCTCACCCGCAGTGCTTGCCAATATATCACTGTCCATGCTGCCTTTGCTCTTTGTATTTACTGGTGTCTTATGCTTCAAGGTTTCTGATGTCCTTGAGAAACTGTGACCATTTTTTACATCTGAAAGAGTGCCAATTCATTTATTAAGACAGAGTCTGTGAGGCCTGGATAAATTTATTCTATCTAACATTTAATAAAACATTAAATTAAAAATGTGACTTATGCTGTGACATACTCAGCATTACCCTTCCAAGGTTTATATTTGACTGTTGCAGGACCCTACTCTTCAGAAAGTAACATCCTATCAATCTAGTTCTGAGGTGACAAGGTCACTGATTTTTTCCTATGGTGGTTGTTTAATAATTAATTTTTCATTGCTGGTGTGTTCAATAAATAGATTGTAACATTTAAGAACAGTTGAATAGGTTTATAGGTTCCTTACAAATTCCAGTGATGGTAATAGTTAGTAAGAGAACAATGCATTTGCACTCAAAGATCTCAAGATCAATCAAGCAAATTAAATCTGGCCTATGCCTAAGCTGTGGTTGCCGGGGTGGTGGGTTTTTTTGTTTGTTTTGGGTTTTTTTTTTACTATTAGATGTACCCTGTGTGGATAAGTCTATCTGATGATTTGTTGAATTTCTTAGTGTTTCACTTGTCATATTAATTTAAATCTTTAATCTGAGGACGTGGCAGGCATACAAAGTGGCGCATTAAATCAATATTATGTTGCAGACAATGTCTCTGAAGAGGTTGCCTTTGTGTAGGGGAATGCAATAATAGGAATAATAAAAATAAATTGCATTTGATCTTTCCACATATGTTATTACAATGCTGTTCACCCATTTTAAAAAACATACAGCTCTGCTTGTAAAGACAATCCCTTGCACAGTGCTTTGTCACATACTCAAAATGCAAAGTACAAAAAAAAAGAGTCCAGATGGGGAAGTCTTGTCAGTTACTATTAGGATTTGAGAGCATCAGCCCTATGAAGAGGGAGTCTGTTGCTTAACAGACGTTTGCTTGGCATTTAAAATAGATAGGTTGTTGGTCTCATTAGAGTTCCTGATAGTCAGAGATAACCTCGTTAGGAAAGTTAATAAAGGAGGAAGGTACATTTGGGTTATCTGTTTGCTTTATGCTTCATCCAGGGCCCAATTTTCCACTTCTTTTCAAACTTTTCTATATAATCACTTGAACTGGGGTGATGTTGTAATTTCACAGCCGTGTTCACAGCTCTTTATTATTGCACACACAGTACACTGGAAAGGGATTCAAAGCACTGTTATTCATTCCTGGCTCTGAAACTGTCTTAGTGAGCATCCATTCACTTCATTGTCCATTTTCTACATCTGTAAAATACAAATCAAGCTGATTACCTCAGTAAGATGTTTAGATTAATAATGCTGGATAGGAGCTTATTATGTGAGAGGCAAAACGGGACATTCCATTTTCTAGAAGTTTAGGATCTAACTTAAGACCCTTTTTATCAGTTCTTTTTTTTAGTAAGTCTGCTTAGACAGGACCTTGCCAAAAAATCTGTGATATAACCTGAAAAGCAAGGAGGGAAAAAAAAAGCAACAACAACCAAACATACCAACTACATCTATTATTAGCTAGATTCTAAAGAAATCCACCTTAGGAAAGACTACATATCTAAGCAAACCCCTGGTAACCAACTATTCATGTAGCACATCAAGGCATTTCTTTAGCCTTCCTTGTTCTTGCTGTAAACCAAGGCTACCACCTCTCAAACTTGCAGGCAAGGAAAAAGTGAGATAACAAGTAATCATTGCCTGGGTGGCAGTTAACAGTGGCTGCTGCTCCAGTTTATCTGCTGAACAACTTTTAGAGAGATCGTAGGCTGGGTATCCATGTGTAGGTGGAGAAAAGAAGGCCTTGAGAAATGGAGCTGTTGTTGTTATTGCAGATAGATATGCAGCTGGAAAATTATGTTGCACTACTAAAGAGTAGAAACAGGGTGGGAAGATATTGTAGCAAAGTGTGAGAGAAAAACTTGGGCAAGGGGTATCATAAAAAGATAAAAAGAGATGAAGGGTTAGTAAACATCCATTGCTATGGAAGAGTTAATTATTTAGCTATGGCTAGTGGGAACACCACGTATTTAGAGAAGGTGTTACTTGTCATTAACTGGGATTAGCCTGTTTCTGGTTTTAACAGTAGCTGATTAATACTAGTGAGCAATGGTGAGGTCTATCCTGATAAAAGTGGGGATTTCACTACTTTAATCTGATCAGGTTCTGCAAACTGGATTTGCCATGTTGCAACCCATCAGTGCTGTCTGCCATTTTTTTCAGTATTTGCCATTTTCAAATTTGGACATACAATGACTGCTTGTCCTTTGGTAAGAGATCATTGCTCACCCATTTCTGCACACAGCAGTTGCCAGTCGATGGCAGTGGCTTTTTTTCTCCCAACAGTGAGCGGTCAACACTGTGAAGCAATCGGAACTAAGTAGTGAATGCAAATTGCAGTTACAGCTTCATGCCAGCTATAGGTCCTTAATTAGTTTCTGCAGTGACCTTGTGATTCACAGTGAGTAATGAGCAGCGATACTTCACTAGTGGAGTATGTAGTGACATCAGGTAAGTAGCCTGGGGCTGAGGATATAGGAAATGGAGTAGGAAAGTGGGATTATTTTAGCTAGAAGGGAGTCAGGTAGCTTTTTTTTTCTTTTTTCTTTTTTTTTCTTTTAATTTAAGGTCTAACAAACAAGCTAGTTAAGACTTTGAAATAAGAGGAGAGAAGAAAGGAAGGCAGGAAGAGGGATTGCAGCATGGAAATCTTAGGCTGAAATTTTAAGGGGCTCACCCATTCATTTGCCTTGTGCATTCATTTAGGCTAACAACTGTCTTGATATACTGCGAATAAAATCCACTTAATATTTGTGCTCTGAAGACCCATGCAATTTCAGTAAAGTCATTCCTGAAACACAGTGGGAGATCCAAGCTCAGTGTATGTGTGTGTACAGAACAGTCACTAAATCCCAAGAAATGCTCTTTTCTGAAGGATGGAAGGAGCAATGATGGGTGGCTTGACTAAAGATAAGCATTCAGAATAGACATGATAACAAGATTTCTCCTTGATGTGCAATAAGTGTATAGAAAGAATAGCAACAGCAAACCTATCAAGATAGAAATACTTAGGGGAAAATCAGAACATCTAGAAACTAATCTCTCTCCCAGAAACTGCAGGAAAAAGTATTAAAAGTAGTGTCTTAATGATGCGTTTGTATAGGCAAATGAGAAAGCATAGTAATTTGATTGTTCTTTTTTTTTTTACTTCAATTTATGAGGTTAGCAATAACACTGTAGTGATGCAGAATGGTATGTACAAAAGTTTGTGTGAATTACTGGATATTTAAAATTTATCCTGATCCTGCATAAGGTAGGCAGGCATTTATTACAGTATTCTTCATTATTGAAGAGAATTTTACTTGATGAGTAAGATATCCTTTTGTATCCCAAAATAAATTTTGAAGAGGGGATGACTAAGAAGTTGTGTTTCCTTACCTGTTAGAACTGTGATGAAAAAAACGCTTAAGAAATCAGCAATATCTGAGTTTTATTTAAATGATATGCTCAGCTTATTTCCATTCCCTTGGTATGTAACTCATATGTACAATTAAAATTAGCTCAGTTACAGTTCGGTCACCTTTAGCTCTCCTTCTCTTAAAGCGAGTTATTTCAGTGAATCTGAGAGTGACAAATCCCATTCCTTACGTTCTGCCCAATACTTAGACCCATGCAGGAAACCTTTGCTGCTACTGATTGAGAGTCCTTTAGCCTATCCAGAGTAAACTTTTTTCTTTCCTTCAGTACTCTCAGCCTGATATAATCATAATCTCCAAGTCATTCATTAGGGTTTGGAATCTTATGTCGCTGCTTAAATATCCTGTATGGTTGACATGCTATTTTAAAACCTTGGCTTGTTAATAAGGTATGGTATGTGAGGTCTCAGTTCATTCTATTTTAAGTTTATTAAAAACTACCATTTCAGATCTACAGTATTGTAACATTTGAAAAATGCTGACTTGTTAAAGATAACCGTTGCATATTTCTGCAGAGAATGCTTTGAGGACATTTGCTTTTAGAAAAACACCAGGTCCTAGGCAGAAGAAATGGTTCTTCTAACTCCATCTAAATTATTTCTTCCATGTTAATGCTATTTTCAAAGGACTCTGGAGGTGTTTAAATGCCCACATAATAAATTTGATGTGGGTTATCTGTTCTTCACTTTGAACTGTGGATCAACACACTTTATTTTTCAAAAATAAATTTTGAAATAAAAAGTAGCAGTTAGGTTTTCATTCACTGACTGGGTTCCTTGTTTTTCAGGCCATGGCATGAAGGATGAGAGTGATATTCCCTCAGGGTCCTTTTTTGAGAGTAGACAGTGTCAGAGGGAAATAAGGGCAACTACAGAAAGCTCCAAAATGGAAATGTAGCAACAATTTCACTGAGCGTGTTTCTATCCCACATTTCTAGTAGCAGGGTTATGCACTGAAATATGAGACTTTATTTTCTTACAAAGAAGAATGTATACTGTCTGGTGTAGCAGTTAATGGTCTTGTTATCCATCTTAATATTTAAACCTCCTTTGAATCCTGCTAGGCTCTTATCTTCATTGATGTCTTGAAGGAATATGATAAAACATGTTCCCTGACACCAACTTTCTTTTCTCTTGGGAATGAGATACTTATTATTATAAGATATTCACCATGGTCTTCTGGCTCTGACAGACCTGATCAAATACCTTCCTACCAGAAGTGGCCAGGCTCTTATTCCCTGGGATAGAAAAAATGTGCTTCTCTCTCTCCACTCTATTAATAGTGTTTAAATACTACCGGATTGGTCTTGCAAAATTGAATTCATACCTGCTGACAGCTACCAGCTCAGGCTTGATTCAGTCATCCATATAGATCATTTATGGACCATGGACAGATTCAGGGCAATGCTTCTTCAAAAATAAGTAAGAAAGTATGGTATGAACTCTGTATAAATCCTCATCAGATTTATAACAGGTGGGCTGAAGGAAAAGTAATTGAGAAAAAAGATGGGTGTTCAATGCAGGAATATGCAGATTAATGAAGTAATTGGGACAGAGGGCCAGATCCTCAGGGTGTTGTACATCATCATCACTTCACTGAAGTTACTGAAGCTATGCTGATTTACAACACCTACAGAATTGATACAGCAGCAAATCCATAGTGATAATGTTGGTGTTTTCTCCTGGTAACAGAGCTGCAAGCATCAGGGATGACAGTTGGTTCACAGGGCAAGTTTAGAACAGAATATAGAGAAAAGACAACATGCATATTTACAGCATGTGGGGAACTTGAGGTTGGAGAAGACCTTCTGGAGTTTCTGTGTTCAGTTCCTTTTTACTGTTACAAGCAATGACATCTTATCATCCCATTCAATTTTTTTCTTAGAAAGGAAGTGGTTTGTCCAGGCACAGTGATATTTTAAGCACAGCTTTACTCTGAGAAACAGATTGAATGGAAATTTTATCATATGCTGCCCTCTGGTTTCTTTTATGACCACAGAATCACAGAATGTTAGGGATTGGAAAGGACCTCGAAAGATCACCTAGTCCAATCCCCTCACTGGAGCAGGAACACCTAGATGAGGTTACACAGGAATGTGTCCAGGCAGGTTTTGAATGTCTCCAGAGAAGGAGACTCCACAACCTCCCTGGGCAGCCTGTTCCAGTGTTCTGTCACCCTCACTGAGAAGAAGTTTCTTCTCATATTTCAGTGGAACCTCTTGCGTTCCAGTTTGCAGCCATTGCCCCTTGTCTTACCATTGGTTGTCACCAAGAAGAGCCTGGCTCCATCCTCATGACATTCACCCTTTACATGTTTATAAACATGCATTAGGTCACCCCGCAGTCTCCTCTCCTCCAAGCTAAAGAGACCCAGCTCCCTCAGCCTTTCCTCATAAGGGAGATGCTCCACTCCCTTAATCATCTTTGTTGCTCTGTGCTGGACTCTCTCCAGCAGTTCTCTGTCCTTCTTGAACTGAGGGGCTCAATTTTGCATCTTTCATTTGAAGAAAGAAAATTATGTATTCAAAGTGTGGTTCTTATTTCTAGAGTTTTTTTTTTCTTTGCTGTTGTGGTTTTGGATTGTGTGGGGTTTTTGTTTGTTTGTTTGTTCGTTTGTTTTCCCTTTGACTAGGATGATTATTTATTTAGTTATTGTATTTTTCCTTAATAGTATTGTTAACCCTGTAAAGCTGGAAGAGTTATGGAAGAACAAAGTAGATGGCCTTCTAGTTCATTCATATTTCAAGATGTTAATAATGTTCTCTCTCCAGAACATATTTTTGTAAAGACCACAGGACCTATATACACTGCCTGTGTAGCTAGAACTGGGAGCATTGAGGAACACAACAAAAATGCACTACAGCTAGTAAATTGACTTGGTGCTGCATTGTACTGCAGTTTGGAGCTGCACTTAACTTGCCATCTAGTATCTGTTAATCTCAGAATGTCCAGCACACTCTGGTCTGCTCTTCTGTGTCTACTGAGGGAGGAATTTTGTCTGCCAAATCTTTAGTGCTGGCAGCAATATACCAAGACAGAAGGACAACAGCTTGGCTTACAAGTAGCATGCTGAGTCTGCAAGGACCAGATAGATTGAAAGACTGCCTATTGACTTGTAAATTCAGAAAATTTGATAGTGAATCCTGCGGCATTCTGAAAATGCAAAAGTGTTCTATGCTTTTTATGAATGCAATTTACAGAATAGGATTACACTTTAAGTGGGCATCAGCTTTTTATGCAGAAGTTCTAAATAAACTCTGAAATTTTTTTATTAGTATTTCTGTGTTGCTGTTTGTACCTAGAGATTTTTACTTGCTTCAGACAGTTACTAGAGGAGTGCATATGTGACGATGTTCTGTGTATGTCTCTGCATGTGTGAGATGTGAGAGGAGGAAAGAGGACTTTTTTAATCTTCCAAAATGCATTTTCTTATAACTGATAGAGAAGATATTGTGCATAAGCATTTGCTGTTCATTCCCTAAACTCAGTCTGTTTTATTTGAATTTATCGAAGTTTCCCTATCTATAGAGAAGAATGAAAATGAACATTTTTCTGGGAAACATTTTATGATCTTTTTAGTTTTTTTTCTTTTTCTATATAATGTTCAGAACCTTTGGGGTCTCCTCTTCTGATGTTTATCAGATTCAGTTAAGGTACCATCTAATCTTTGCAAGGCAACTTGTACAGAAATTTACTGTTATAAGAGGCTAATAAGAGTAATCAGGCTTGTTATCTTTCCAAAACTTTATGTGCTTATTTTCCTGATCAAATACAATATACTTTGAATGAGAGCTGCTTTATTTACAAAACTAAATTATTTTGAAACAACAATAACAAACGTTTTCTGTGATGTGTTTTCCTAGAAAACTATATTTTCTCTGTCTAGGAAAACTCCCCTCCTACAGAGGAATTGTTATCAGCTGTTTGAAGTTTGGAGCTAAAGTGTACTGACATTAAAGATAGTATCCTTATGGTAAACAGGTTAAAATATCTTCATATTTAACCATATTTAACTGGTGAGTTTTGGTTTCTCCTCTTTTTTGTTGTTGTGGTGGTTGTTGTTTTTGTTGTTGAGAGAGAGAGAGAAAGAGGCAAGGTATTTTTGCTGTTGGTTGGTTTGTTTGTTTTGTGTGGGATCGGTTTGTTTGTTTTTAATAACAGGCTGAGGAATTCAGGTCATGAGGAAGTTCACAACATAGCTGCTAAATCAAGATTTTGAGACAGGGCACTGTGTCACATGCCAGAATAACATAAATTCAGACAATATAGCGTACATGTTCACTGGCTCAGTGTTCCCGAGGAGGGTGCACCATAGAAGATAAACTCATCTGAGCATTTAGGAAAGTGGCAGCATGAAGGAACTTCAGAGGAGTATTGGCTAATTTTATAAAGTGCTACTTGCATTATCAGGCAGTTGCATTCTTTACTAAAAAAATTAGTTGGGGAATGAATTGCACAATTTCTTAAAGAGGTCAGGCATATGAAAATACAATTTGGATAATGAAATCTAGATTTTGGAATCTGTTCACTAGCTATAGTATTTAACTAATGGAAAATATACTGTATTAAATCAGCAGCAACAGCAACACCAAAGAGTTGTTCTAGGATATTGTCCAGAAATGGGCAGTTTTTAGATTTACACTATGCAATTAAAGCGGTTAATTGAACCGAACTGACTACACCAAGGAATCACAGAATCACAGAATGATTAAGGTTGGAAGAGACTTCTAGAGACCATCTAGTTGAGGAAAATGAGATTAAATTGGTAAACTTGACTATTACATAGATTCTGGAATATACTCATTGTTATAGACTGAAGCTCCCTTTTCATAGTACGTTGCATTAATATGTAACTGTCCTGGTCTGCAGGGTGATGTACAAACTGTCTTCAGTTCTCCTGGTGAGTATCCAGCAGTGAGAGTCTGTCTGTGAATGTACTTCTGTCTGTGGTTTATACTGTACAAGGCAACAGCTGAAACGGGTCTACTGTACTTTGTATGTGGTACATAATTTTTGATACTATAGATATCAGCAACTTATTTGGAACACCACAGTTCACATACATATGGAAAATCTTAGATGTTTGGTCCAGTTGCTTTGTGATTGTCTTGATTAAAAAAATATATAATTAGCCAGTACAAAACTGGTGGTACAAATACTACTAAAGACATCTGAGAAAAATGGATGAACAAATCAAAACCCCTGAAGAATTAAATTAGGACAAGGAAAAAAAAAAAAAGGAAGAAATTAATGGATTCCACAACATAATAAAATATAATGTTGTAGATCTGTGAATTTAATACCATGTTTAGTAGGAGATTTAGAACAAGTTATATGATGGAGTCATTATAGAAAATGGTGATGTAAAAAGCACTGTAAAGAAAAAAAAAAATCTAGAAGAGTCCTTAGACTAAATTTCCATTAAAAGCTCCTTATAAGAGAATATTTATAATTTATTTATCTGTTGTAATTCATCATATTACGTTTCTTAAACAAGGTAGCAGCAAGGCAATTGAGAAAAGGACTCTTGTTTTGCATCAATCTGACCTGTAATTTGGCTAGATGGAGTATCTGCAAAAACATACTGCTCCCCTGTTCTGGGAGCAGCTGGACGTTGTGTAGGAGGAGAGGGGGAAGATGAAATTGAAAATGAAGGATGAGACTTGCCACACAACAGAGACCTGGAGTTTGCTGTGCAGAGCAGGGAATAGTTGTAGGAGGGGTAGATGGTAAAGGTTCTCTGGTGCTTGCTTTGTTTGTTTGTTTGTTTGTTTGTTTGTTTTCTATTGGTTTTCTTCCCTAAGGGACAGTGACTTCTATGAAGAGTTTTGCAATATGGCAAACTATTGAAAGACAGCAGGTCTGAGAGGAAAGTATGAGGAACAGACAAAGCAGGCAGGAGAGAGACTTGTCTATAATATTTTCTTATTTTTCCATGCTAATGTATTTGTTTTACCAATTTATTTTTGAATTCAGCTCACTCTAGAGAAAACAAAAGAAGGAAAATATAAAGCCTTATATTACATTGCTTGTAGAGCTCACCTGAAGGAAAAGGAATGGGTAGGCTTACTTCTGAACTGTTGCTTACTGAAGTCTAGTCATAGTCAAAAAAAAAAAAAAAAGAAAATAGCTTGTTAGAGATACTATGCAAAAAATTCCAGATGGCGAAGCCTCAGGAACTTTTAGCCTGATTATAAACAGTATGGATAACTGACTCTGACAGTTAGTTATCAAGACACCAGCCACCACATCTGGTGGCTTGCTTTCTTCCTCACCATCAAATGGTTTTGTTCTAGACGTAGGTGGAGAATGGGGCCAGACCTGTTGCCAGTTCCAGTGTTTTGGGGGATTGTGTGCTTCCCCCAGGGAACTGACCACTGAAGGATTTTTTTCTTTCATAAATGTATTTGCACTTGACACTTGGGATGGTGGGGTGTAATGGTGTCAGGGCATTTATCCTCAAAAATCCAAATCCTGGGTTAGTCAGTTTGGTACTACGTACAGTGCATGAGCTAATCGGGAGCAACCAGCCATGCCTGACAATGACAGTAACAAAAATAACTTAGAAGATGTTTCCAGCATATAACATTCAGGTATTTTGACAGCATACATGTAAGAGTTTTAAAGTAAGTTATATACGTAATACACTTCAGGAACGGTGACTATAGCCACTCAGTAAGGAAATATTTAGGTTAATGACAGCTACAGGTGAGTTACTAGGTCCAAAAGTGCTTTGGAAGAAACCTTAACATATTGCAGTGTACAGGTAGATTAATATTATAAGATATGACTGTAGATTCAGCATGCATGTGGATGTCTTTCTCTCTTTCCATAAATGCTGGATTTAGGGAAGTTTTCTCAGAGTTATTCTCTCACTGGAACTGACCTTTTTAAGGTTGAAACAGAACAGAAAATACCAAAGTCTTTCTACCTCCCTGTGCACTCCAGTCAGTTCATAAGGGCAGGTTATTCTTTGAAAGGTATTTGAAGTAGCAGGGTTATATAGCTTAGGTATTTACATGATTTTTAGACCACTGAATTAAGAGAGGATTTCATGTATTTTATTACAAAAGTAATTATATCTTCATTTAGATATAGACTGGCAATTAATGGGAATGAAAATGCAGGGTGATTTTATATAATTCGCAGCTAGGCAATTTAAGGAGTTGGGTTAAAATGTTCTCCAGTTTTTGCGCACAGTATATTAAGTCCAGAATGTGCTTGTGGCTTAAAGCCTTTTCCAGCCATCTACAAATAGCAATTTTCATTTGCTATGATTAGGACTGAGTTTGATATAAGGTCAACAGCTGATTCACTAAGTCGCTTGACCTCCTTTCAGTGTCTTATTTCAATACTGAACCCTGCTCTTTTTATCTTTCGTGCCATCATCTGAGTTCACTTTGTGGTTTTGTTTAGTCAACAGTACTCATTTTTATATATATATGTCTATAAATACATGTGTCTATTTACAAACATAAAATTAATTATCTTGTGGCGTAATACCTTGTATATTAACTGACATTTTGTCTCTAGAAGGTAAAGGTAATGCTTTCTGTGCCAAGCTCAGGCCACACAGATGTCTCTTATGGTGTCCATGTATCAGTGTTAAACTGGTGGATCCAGAGATCCACAAAACTCTGAGATCCAGAGATCCAGAGATCAGAAGAGATCCAGAACCTTTCTTGCGTCAGCTCTAAAGCAGAATTGTGACAAACTTGAAATTTATGTTTTATAGAGAATTTGTCAAATTGGCTTTCTATTTGTATTCCAAACGGGATAGGTAAGACACAACTTCTTTCCTTTTTTCTTTCCCCCTGCTACTTATATTTTCAAAATATTTGAGGGAGATTGGAATGGTATTTTTAAAATGTTGACAGCATCAGGACAGTATGGCATTACATTATTTTATGATACTTTACCAGTCAGCCTAGATTTCATACTTTTTTTAATCTCACTGTCATAGCATTTTGACCACAGCTACATGTGAATAAGTGTTGCAGGTCTTGTTATTCCAGTTTACTTTTGTTATAGTTTGTGATGCTCAGAAATCTGACATTGTGCATCTATGGATTTTATTTTGGATATTCAAAGTCTTGATTGTCTGGGTAATTTTTTGCTCTGTAATATCTGTCTTACTGAAGTCAATAGAGCTACTTGTATTATAGTAATGGTTGTATTCTTGTTCTTTTTTATTACATATATCTATTATAGTATTAATGGACATAATTTAGGTTATTGAACCTGGTAGTTCTTTCAATGAGTTCACAACAAGGGCACATTGGCTGAATGAAAAGTTGTAAAACTTTAAAATAGTCAATAAACCATTTAATGTATCAACACCATATATTATTAGGCAGCAGTACAGTAATACTGATCATACAGCAATCTTTAAAGTTTAGTCTGGAAGAAGAATAAGATATTATTGTTATTTTTTATTTTTGCTGTTAATTAAAAAAATAGAGTAATGGTAGAGACGAGCAAGTTTTTCAAATTATTCTTTTTGAATAAATCACTTTTAAATAGGTCCTAGCTTAAAAAGCAACAACAAATATAAACAATGAAAACAGTGTAATTTTAAGAGATTGCTCCAGCTTCTTAAAACACAATTTGTTTAGGAAATTAAAAGCCTATTATAATATTCTGAGTGCTATCAGTAGAATTAAGTGAGGTTTTTATTTTCAGTAAATGACAAGCTGTGTAGCAGACTGTGCCACACCCTGCAGTTTCTCTCCCCCTCCGTTTTAAGATTAAGAGCCTCAAGTATCATTAACAATCAAGGCAGGCTTTCCTACAGGAACAGTATCATTACAAATAAGTAGCTTAATACTCTGTGCACGTTAATGCACAGAACAAATCCTAGCACCGATTTGCTAGCACTGAAACCCATTAGAACACTGGCCCCAAAAGGAGCAAATAATTGAAAATGCACTAATTATCAGTCAGGCTCTTTTGAAAGGTTTTGGGTCAATGCCAGGCATTATTAAGATTTTCAGTAAGTTTGGACTGAGTTTTTTGTTCGCTTCTCTGAAAGAAACTTTTAGGTAGAGAGTTTGTTTTATGCATCTGTAACTTGAGACTTTATGGATCCATGAAAGTTTTTGTGATAAAAGAAAGTCCATATTTAGTGAATACCAGTATACTGCTGTGATAGGAAGCCCTAGTACCCAGTTCCACCTCTGAAACCTATCTATATTCAGCCTGTGCTTGGGTCTTGAACCTGGGCCAGGTTATTTCACCATTGTTACTCGCCTGTCCTTTGTCAGGAAGCTGAAAAGCAGTCAGCATAAAATAATGAATGAGTAAATGTTTACACCAATGTCAAGGCCGGTGCATTGTGGACTGTCTGCAGGGGGGGGGAGCTTGTCTGTGAAAAATGGACAATGTGTGAATTTATGGCTCTGTCAGGTCATTTTCATGGCTAAGGGAATGGGTATAGTGGTTATCGACCAGCAGAGAATTTATATCTAGGTTTGACTATCGTTGTTCAGTACAATGGATTGTTTCTCACATATCTCATAAATAATGTCCAGCTTTTCATTCAAACTGATGAGTACACCAAAAAGTTGTATTTTCTGCTTTTCCTCTGTGTGTTGTGAAACAGTGATGACATCTTGCCACTTTCCTCTGCTGCGTTTACATCCATGAGGCCTGAGAGAGAAAAGATAAACAGCTATAGAAGCGCCTGCTTGTTTATTTATTTAATCAGTCAAAAGCCATCTGATACAGGATGTGTACTGATAACTGTCTCTCATCCCCAGCTGAGTCAGCGGTGGGACTGGGTTCTCCACACTTCAGCATGTCAGGATGAAAATGTTCCAGGAAGGTAGTAGAAACTGAAGTTTCTGCTAAGTGGGATGTTCATTTGCTTCGGTGAAACTTAATTAGTTTTTACAGTGCTTCTTTAGCCTGGCAGGGTCTTTAAGGCACATGTTCCTTTAACTAAACAGAGAAAAATCATCCTGTAGCTCTTCAGTTATCTATGAACTGATAAAAGCTTCCGCTCATGGTCAGGTAAGATTGTACTACCTAACTCAAAGAATCCATCATTTACCCTCTCAGTGAGAGGACCACAGTCCTTCCCTCCTGTTCCTTTCAGCTGTGCTCATGAGACAGGGTGAGAGTGGGAGGAGACAAGGGATGTTTCAAATAGTCCTGGAAATTTGCTATAGGTTTTTCCAGACTACATTCTTCATTTGTGAGTGGCTTCCACACAGGTAGTAGAAGAAAATGTTGACTACAAAACTTGTGGTTTTCAGGGATTATCAGGGAAATCAGATGCCACTGTTGCATATCTAGACTTTCTTCTGGTGTGATTGTCCCTCTGTCCTATTCCAAGCCCATGTAGTACTCACTCTTTTTTCTGCAGTAACTGGGTCAGACCCCAGATCTGCCTGTCCACTTAATGCTTGTCTAGCAACTGTGTACTGTGGTGGGTCACCTCTGTGGTGATACTGCAGCTTAAGTAGATGTTCCCAATAAGCTTGAAGTGAGACAACTTTGCTTTTGTTAGCAATGTAGCCATGGACAGCACGTGGGAGCTGTTTGCTGAAGTGCTTACTCAGCATCTGCTGCATGGGGCAGTCGTTAATGGACTGATATAATGGATACACTATTATGTAAAAATGTGAGCAGTAGCAACTGTGGTATAGTTTACACCACAGTGGTAATATGTCTCCTGGGGATTTGAACCTCAACATGCACTGAGAGCTGTGCAGGTTTTATTTGTGTTTTTGTTTTTCATTTGTGGAGGGCTTTTTTTGTTTGTGTTTTGTGTTTGTTTTATTTTCTTTTTTTGTTTGTTTGTTTTTGTTTGTGTTTGGTTTTGTTTGGGTTTGGGATTTTTTGTTTGTTTGTTTGTTTGTTTTGTTATATTTTGTTTTTTTTTCCTTCCACTTCATTCTCCCTCAGAACAAAGATGTGCCCATTCTTCTTTCCTCTCAGGAAGAAAATTCCCTTCTACTAATTTCTGATGTTTTACATGCGCTGTTGCACCAATCAAAGTACAAACTGCGTGGGTTTATGTTAGAAGGCACTGCTCTTCATGATAAGAACAAGTTTGATTTAAAAAGGACTGATGTGGATAGCTTTTTCCTAGTACTTTATTTTAATTCAGTTTAGTATTCTTCAGGTGTGTTTTAACTGCTGTATATTAATTTGGACTTATTTTCCTACCTCTTTGTGAAGGTAGTTTGTGATTGCAGTTGCAGTAGATCACCAATGAACACTAAATTGTTTTGCCTGGATTTTAAACTCTTGATTTTGGGGTTAAAGCATATTTGGATTTCCTTTGGTTATTTCTTTCTGCTGTTTGAGTAAAACACAATTAAGGCTGAAGCAAGATCTTTTTTTGTTTAACAAAGGGAGAGCAGTGTGTTCGATACTTGTATTTTTATTCTCAGAGTTTCAGAAGTGAATTCATTGAAAGCAAAACTAAGCTAGTGATTCAGTGATAAAGCACCATGCTGCCACATGGAAGATTCAAGTTCAAATCTACAGGTTTTTCATAGTGCTTTGGAGTATCTGGTTTAAGCAGACATACTATAATTTCTTAACCGTCTTCCCCTTTTCATACACTGAATTCCTGTAAGTGAAAATGGATGCAGAACTTGTATTCAAAGGATGAAAACTATCCAAGAGATCCTGCACCAAGTATCTGCTGTCCCATGGCAAGGGATCATGCCAACAGAAATGCTGCAGAAGTGCAGGGTGAAACTGTTTCTGAATGCAGGTCCAGTGTTAGCTGTGTGAGACATTTTTATGTTTGGATTTGGGGTTTGCTTTTATAGTATTTGCACTCAAAACCAGAACCTAACTGCAGCTGAACCATAATACTTAGCAGGCTTTGCTTGCTATAGCCTGCTAGACATGGTTCCCTTAGGAACTGCAGGCTCCCCTCAGATGCCTCTGAACAGACAAGATTTCTTTTCCTCGGCCTATGGATTTGATCCCAATCGACAGAGATCCCAGAGCGCAACTGATACTCTTGCCTTTGATCCGTCTGGAAGCAAATCCTGCTGCTATGCAGCTGGTGGGCTTAGGCAATGTCTACACATAGTAAGGTTCAAATAAAAATCATCGCTGACCTTGTTTGCTTGTTTTATCATGGTCTTTTTTTTTTTTTTTTAATCCATTGTGAAACTGAGATCAAATGCACACTAATGCTGAAAACAAAAGGCCTGTCATGGATAACCAAGGGGACGTGTGTCCATTGATGAGGATAAGTAAAAGAGCTTCATCTTCCTAATGAGACATGGAGTTAAATATGCCTCAAGCTCCTATGTATTTGAGTGACAAAGAGGCCTTGCCATCCTTTATGAGCCTTATCCTTTATGAATTTGTTACATTTTTTCCCAGTATAGTACTTCCTTGCTGTATCACCAATGCCAATGTAAGTTTTGTGTTTAATCCCCTGGATTCCATCCGCATGTCTAAAATGCATCCCATAAGCTCTGGGAGAGCTTACACCCAGTATTTGGAATAAGCAAGTAGGATTTATTGAATAGTGCTTCATTTGTAAGAATGTCCATGCATGGTTCTGTGGCCAAAATGGTGTTGGTAGCATACAAATTTCTGAAAAGAAGAAAGATTATGTGTTCGTGATTCATAAAGAACAAGGATTCTTCTTTCTCATTATATTTACTTGTGGGTTGTTTGTTTGTTCGTTTCCCAATAGAACAGGTTGTGTATTTAGAGGAGGCTGTAAATATGCATATTTTTAATGGTGTAATAGATCGGGCTTCGTGCATCTCAAAAAAACAATATGCTGATAAAGCACTGGACTGAGATCTGGTATTCAGTCTCTAACTTCTTCAAGGATTTTGAATAACCCTTGGTAACTCACTTATCTCTGTAATTAATTTCACATCTGCAAAGTAAAAGGGATTCTTACTTTTTCTCTTCCTTATATATTTCACTATTAGGATTTATGAGGAAAAGAATTTTTAAAGACTGTTTCTATTGAACAAATTGAACTAGCTGTATCTTATCTGGGTTTTTCAGATAATCCTCTAATTTAGTCAAATAAGAATATAAAAAAAAAAGAATTAGTCCTTTTTTACTGTTGTGAAACACAAAAGATAAATATATTATTTTTAAGCATAATACAAGTAGGAATCATTATTATGTTTGTGGATTTTTTTTAAACTAGGGCTTTATTCTTACATTGGAATGAAGGCAAATGTTACTTTTTTTTTTTCCTTTTCTGAAGTCAAAAACACTTTTCCATTTGTATCGCATTGAATAGCTTGGTTTTTCCATATAAAACGATAGTGCTTGCTAAGATTAATGTGTACTTGCATTATATAGAACAACATATACATTTTTAATGCCTTGCATTCAAATTCTAGCTTAGACTATTTTTATAACTCTCCTTACTATGAATTTCATGTGCTGTTTCATCCAGTGAGTGATTCAATCTCTAAAGCCTGATAAAGAAAATAAGCATCTAACAGCACAGTCACCAATGATGTTGTACCTTTCAGAACAGCAGTATTACCCTTAAATCTCAAGTTTGTCTTCACAGGACTTGATATAAAACAGTGCATTATATTTAGTCTCAGTGCATGATGTTACTGAAATTAATATTTAGGCAGCTTAGTAATGTGTAAGAGTTCTAGTATGTTGTCTCAAAACCCAGCAAGTCCATCCCTAAAGAGTCTTTAACATTGAGATAAGATCTGGCAATAACTAATGATCTCTAAAATGAAGATTCTGCCACAGCTATGTAACATGGACATTTTCAGGGTTTGATAGCATCTGGGAAGACATTTTTAAAATTGCAGTTTTGTACCAAGACACCTACTTTTTAGCACAAAAATATATTTTCTTTACCTATTAGGATACAGAAAATACTGCAGCTTCCAGCATAGCCTGCAAATAAACATTTTATTTCCAACCTGCATTTTAATTTGCCTTTGAATATGTAGTGTGTCTGAACAAAAGTGCTTTCAGTGACTTTAACTATTTGAATTACCCCAAAGCAAGATTTAGATTATTATATAATTTCTGGATATTAGTCTGAAAGCCAACTAAAAATGCCAGAGCTAAACTTTCTGGGATCTTTCATCCTAATTGGCAATAGCATATGTGTATGTTTCCGTTTCTAAATCTTGATGCATGCAAAATTAGAGTTTGATAATCTTGTACGACAAGCACCTTTTCTGTATGCTCAGTGATCAACATTATTACCGCTGTGTCTGCAATAATAATTACTAATGCTACTATTAATTTAAAATAAACATTATACAATAGAACAGTTCAGTTGGAAGAGACCCACAATTATAATCTCTTCCAACTGCCCGTTGCATTTAGCTCCCTGATATAACTCAGGCTGATGCTGGGTAAATACTTAAAATAGGCAAAATCTTTATTAAAAGGTAAATATTCGTAAAATGATAGAGATCATATATGTATGGATAGTATTTTCAAGTGATGAATGTCATACTACCTCAAAACCCAGATCATCTCCAGTAGCTACCTGTTGGCAAGGCCAACAACAAGTACAAACAACTTGAAGCTAGTTGGGAAAGGAAAAGTAATCCAACAGCAAACTGTTTACCTTGCACAGATCACTCAGCTAAAGGCAGCGTAATACTTTTTGGTGCATGCTGATATAAGGATCTCCTCAAGTTAGACAAGGGTTTGAAAACCAGAGCTCGATTTTTTTATTTTGAATTTTTGGTGAGTTTTAGTTGTGTAGTTGCCATCTTCTCAAAATTCCTGTTGTTTGCTGTAGACCAATTTTTAGCTTACATTAGAGCAACTCTTTCAATTTGAATGTGTGTTGCAGCCTTCCAAATCATTGTTGCATTTTTTTTTAATATTTTATTTTTAGGTCTTTGTTACCATGCACATGTTGAAAGTTTCTACTTTCACCTATAAGAATATCTGTGATTCTTAGCTCTACAGTACACAGATGGACAGCTTAATTTAAAAGACTAAAGGAGGTGTTTTAGAAGGTTTTCTACTTACATTGACTAAGCATTATAAAGACAATTCTTTCTGCTAGTACTGCTGTGGGATGCTGACTTGTTAAACCATTGAAGCTGTTACTAAAGTGGCTGTGACTATTCCTTTGCAATGCAAAAAAGCTTAAAATATAACAAAAAATCATGAGTCTTTTCTAAGGTATTGATGCTATTTATAAAGATGATTTTAATCAGACTGCAGGACTGGGCAGAGAAGAACCTGGTGAAATTCAACAAGGGCAAGTGTAGGGTCCTGCACCTGGGGAGGAATAACCCCAGGCACCAGTACAGGTTAGGGGAGGGCCTGCTGGAAAGCAGCATTGCAGAGAAGCACCTGGGAGTTCTGGTCGACAACAGGCTGACCATGAGTCCACAATGTGCCCTTGTGGCCAAGAAGGCCAACGGCATCCCGGGGTGCATTAGGAAAAGTGTGACCAGCAGGTCGAGGGAGGTTCTCCTCCCCCTCTACTCTGCCCTGGTGAGGCCGCATCTGGAGTACTGCATCCAGTTCTGGGCTTCCCAGATTAAGAAGGACAACGAACTACTGGAGGGAGTCCAGCGGCGAGCTACAAAGATGATTAGGGGTCTGGAGCATCTTCCTTACGAGGAGAGACTGAGAGAGCTGGGTCTGTTCAGCCTGGAGAAGGCTGAAAGGGGACCTTATTTCTGCTTATAAATATCTCGAGGGTGGGTGTCAAGAGGATGGGACCAGACCCTTTTCAGTGGTGCCCAGTGATAGGATGAAGGGCAATGGGCACAGACTGAAGCATAGGCGGTTCCGTCTAAACGTGAGGAGAAACTTCCTTACTTTGAAGGTGACAGAACACTGGAACAGGCTGCCCAGAGAGGTTGTGGAGTCTCCTTCTCTGGAGACATTGAAAACCTGCCTGGACGCATTCTTATGCGATCTGCTCTAGGTGAACCTGCCTGAGCAGGTGGGTTAGACTAGATGATCTCCAGAGGTCCCTTCCAACCCTAAAAATTCTGTGATTCTGTAATTTTGTAATTTCCTTTGTACTGATTTTATATTTTAGACTACTTTTCTTTTTCTTTTTTTTTTTTTTTTAATAGCTGTTTGCTGGTAGTTGATTTTAGGTTCTACTTCACTACTATGCATTTTAAAAAGTACCCACTAAAGTTTCAAATTTGGATGATCTTTGAATAGTTGTTAGTAAAATATACTTGTTGTTGTTTTCCTTCTTCGTCGGGAAAAGACAAAATGAAAACTAGCTTTGGAATCTGCGAAGTCACTGTGATCTTACTTTTTATGGTGGGTAAAAATAGAAGGAATATCTTAGTAATTTTTCTTGTTCTATTTGAGCAAACATTTTGGAATGGAATAAGATTTAAGGAGCTACTTAGAAAACAAATATCAATGTAATCAACAGATTTTTCAGCAAACTGTTCACTTGTAGAGCCTTTCATGACCATACACTGAGGCAGTATGGATAGTCAGTGACTGACTAACATCGTCCTGGGGTAAATCACCTGAGAATTTTTTCAGCTGTTTTTCTTAGTGATCTTCATGGATTTTTTTGTTGTGCAGGTAGAGAAATAGCATGCCTTTGTTGCTTTAAAGGAAACTGAAGGCAATCACACTGAATCAGTTGTGGAAAAGACAATTGTATATGATTCCAATATCACCTATACCCAAAGTCAGAGTCCTCTAAACTTTAAAGTTTTCCTTCTTACAGTAACTTCTATGTATTTAAGTACCGAGTGTATTATCTCTGGCAGTGTTTCAGATAGCATAACATTGTGTCACAAGCAAGTGGGGAAATTTTGAAATGTGCCTCCAAGTCTTCGTCAGCCAAGTGCATAAGTTAGTATCTGTCCACAGTACAAACAACTGGAGAATGGAGTTGTGGGCATGGAGTAGAGATGTGTTGGTACAGAGTGAGAAGCTATATAAGCACAGAAGTTATAGTCTCTGGTCCCTAGCCAAGATGAGAAGTGACATTGCTTTATAACTGTACAGTTGCACTTTTTGGTTTGTGTTATATTTCAATCTGTTTTGAGAATTAATTAGACAAATATTGCAGTGATGCGATTTTTGCAGCATCAGTAATCTCCTACACATGGCCAATCTTAAAATAGCTGTTACACTGGTCTGATGGACAGGAACATGATAGGAAAGCATAGGTTAGCTTGGAATTTGCAATTAAATAGTAGAACAGTTAACTTTAAGGCCAGTGACATTAACTCAGTGCTGTATTAAGAGTGACTTCAAAGAATATGTGATATCTTATTTCAAATCGTTTCCTCAATGTCCAAGAAGATCATCTTCTCTATGTTTGCAAATGTTGAATAGAAGTTGAGTGCCTAGAGTTTCTCATTATTCATTCTTGTCGAAATTATTTTGTTTACTGATATACTGTATTCTTGTTCTTCAGTTACTTTATAAATGATGGATTTCAGAAAGTTTTTGAAAAATGAAAAATTAGAATTGTTCTTTGGAGGGTTAGTTAATGCTTCTGTCCCTGTGTCCTCTCTACCATGCGTAGTCTGAGATTTATTTTTGAAATACAGCACTTGAAAGTGTTGCTGTGGGGCTTGTACCATGCTGCGTTTTCCTCCTTTCTCCATGGAAAGTCCTGGTTAGGCCTCAGGCTTGTCTCACACATGCACCAAATTATCATTCAGATCAAGAACACAATGCATTGTTATTGCTCAGAGTGTTAGCTTATGTTTCAGCATCCTTCAGTTGGAGTTACTTTAATTCCCACTAACTCAGTGGGCATTTTTTGTAGACTCATAGAAATTAGGATTTGTAAAGGTCTGTTGGATTGTGTAGCATCAGCTTCTGCTATAAGAAGAATTTTCTAGGCTGATTTGAAATAGTGAAATCTCAAATAGAACACTTTTTCCCTTTCACCTTATTAGACTGTGGGTTTTTTGTGTGTGTGTGAAATATGTTTTTTTAAGCCTTGTTTCTTTGTTTTCCTTTATTCTTATATTTAGCTTTCAAACAGTTTTTGTTAGATGTCTTGAATTTTTATTGGGGTTTTAATCTCTCACCTTAAAAGTTGATATTGCAAAGCAATGTATTAACAAGAGCTGAAAACATTATTAGATATTGGAACATTTGGAATAGGAATGAGATACAATTTTCCTGTCTTCAGAGGAACTTAGAGTTATTATTGCCAACTAAAGTAGTATACATGTGTATTTTAGTACATAGAAAAGTTTTATTTAAAAAACGTGTGCTTTCACAATATGTGTAGTAGTATGTAAAACGATCAGCTATTAGTGGGTATTTTAAAGTTGTCATATATTTTGAATTTTCTAGTCCTGATGAAATGAGATAATTGATGAGGCAATTTGTGGTACAGCATAAATATATAGCATTCATCAGATAAAAATGGCTACTGAGGAATTATCCCATATTTAGTAGCATTAACTTTTCTGCCCTTTATATAATGGCATAAAAATGCTTCTGGAATGAAAATGGGTCTTTCCTTGAAATATATCCTCCATTAATATAGCTTGTAATTTCTGCTATGTATCACCAATTATATCTTGGCACTTTGCCTATCATAGTGGATATGCTGTTACAGTTGCAAAACCATTTCATCTAGAGGACCTGGTAGCCTGGAACAGTGCATTACATTTACAGCAGAGAGAGAGAATTTGGGGAGAAATGCAATTTTCCAGAAACTCTTGCTAATGGAGGTTGGATGCCTACCAGAAATGATGCTAAGGAGATCCGAGGTATGAGAGAGACAGAGAGAGAGACCTTGTGCTCAGTTGCCATTCAAGCTGCAACCTGCTATGACAGTTGTCAACATTGCCCTTTCTGATTTCTCCCAGTTGTATTCCATTTATTATAAGCACTTCAAAGAGACACCTGCTGGGGAATCCAGAGGAGAGTCACTGCAGGAGTCTGGCTAACAGATTTAGTAAAAAGCATCCTTGCCCCCTGCTATGAGCAATAATTTAATGAGCACTTCACAACAACAATATCAAAATAGGCATGCCCCTTGCTTTCAGTGGAGGGAACAGGTAAGAAGAGTGGGCTTCCAAAATGCATCCTGTGTTTTTTCAGCTAGGATTTGGGCCCCTCTCTTTTTGCCTCAATACAGTGAGCCGAGAACAGAAATAAGTTTAAAGCTTGACCTGTTATCCAGGATACATGATGTTTGAAAGCTGACAAACACTGTAAGGTTTTCTTACTAGCTTCCAAAAGATTTTTTTTCTTTTCTTTTTGAAAATGAAAGAGATATGAGAATGGCTGTGTCTAAGCACTTTTGTGTAATTTTGAAGGGAAGATGCACATTACTAAAGCAATACGCAAAGGGAAATATACAAATCTCGAAAGTGTTTTGTAGAATGTCAGATAAAAATTAGTGGAGTAAACCAATACAAGGCCTGCAGAATGTGAGAGAGATCTTTGAATAAAGTTAGTAACTCTACTTATGGGATCTCTGAGTGGCTTACTCTGACTGATTCAGGAAGAGGATGCTTGTACTCTCCACCAATAAAACCTCTTGCAATGCTATTCTGCTAGAGTGGAAAAAAAATATGGCAAATGAATCACAAAAGATCCTTTACAAAAAAGCTATTGTCTTGAGAGGGGCTGAGCATGGCTGTCTGTGGTACTTGTTTGGGGGAACAATGTTGACCACTCATTTAAAAAGACACTTCTGAAAATTACATTTTAATCTCAGTTAATGGTATCTTGTCCAAACTCAGGGAAAACAAATAAAAGTATACTAAAACAAATGCACAAAATGTGTATGAGCACAGCAAAATAATCCACTGGAGTACCAAGAAAATAACATTACCCAATGAAGGGCTACATAGTTTTGCAAAGATAAGGTATTTGAATGCAGAAATAGTTATTTATTTGCACATCTAGTTAGCTGTCTAAAATATAGACACATGTTAATACCTGGCACACATTTCACAGGCACAGACTTGATTATGTAACTTTTGAGACACAAAATTATCTTCGTATTAATGTCTTATATACTCGTTATAGGTCAGTGCCTGTCTTTCAGACTATTCACTAGAGTTTACAAAATCTGTTGTTCTATGTTCCTAATTTAGTTTCTTTTCAAAGAGACACTATAGGAGGCCATCACCAGTACACTAATATGGGGCAAGCTGTTACTAATATCAAATCAGAACTCATTAAACGACAGTGTTGGAGATACCAGTACGTTATTAAAGTCAGGTTATGTCAGTGCATTTCTGTCAATGAAGAAGGTGAATAGTTCATTCGGGATTACTGGTGCAGTTGCTCATAATTAGCCTACAGGATGTTGAATGTCAGTTTGTTACATCTTTAGACTTCCTAGTCCCCTGGGGCCTGAAAATTCAGTTTGACATATCATATAATGCACCTTCGTGTTATATCCTGCCTTATTTGTGTGGTTGGTTAGTTTTGGTTTGTTTCTTTGTTTGTTTTCCCAGTGAAGAAGGAAATATTTTCTTTAGCTGCTTACCAAGAAGCCTCTTTTTATGCAAAACTGCATTATTGACATGAACTTGATCAATCTCATTTTCTCACTTTTTCTGGGTCTTACTATGACTTTTCAGCTTCACAGAGAACAGACAGCTGGCTTTGTAGCTTGTAGGAGTGTGGATATCACTGAGATCTAGATAAAATTAATGTGACTGGGAGTTAATTTTCTTGTCTACGTGGTCTGCATTGTGGGGTGCATCTTTAGGTTTAACAGTTGTGCTGGAAACATAGTCTGCCTTCAGAGCTGGGTAGTATGAACAAGAGGAGATAAGAGGATTCACAGTCAGAGTAATTTCTAACTGATGCTGTTAAACCTTGATTTAGGATATTTCTGCACAGCTTGGCCTGTGCTCACAAAATGAAACTGGTGGACTGTGCTAAGATCACAGGCAGTGATTAAACATTTATAGTTAGTGTGGTATACTATGGTATTGCTGCTGCCCAGAGGCAAAGCATTGTAATGCAGATTCAGTATAGCTGCTGCAGGAAGAAAACAAAAGGGGATGTAGAGTCTTCTGCAGTATTGGCTCCTGGCTGTTCGCAAAACTACGTGCATTTCTCTTCTGTTATTTTTTATTTTAGTAGGAGGACAAGGATAAAAGTAAATGGAGGCTGCTAATAGTGCTTCAAAAACTGCAGCTTCAATCTTTTGTCTGTCCTTTGCATCTGTCCTCTGCTTAAAGTTTACTCTGGTATATGTTAGCTTACTCTGCTTTTGTAAGCTGTTTTATGCAATTAAATTCTGTGGCCCTAATGCAAGTGTGTAGTTGTGCTGGTGGTGATGGCTCAGTTGCAACGCAGATGAATTAATTAGAATGCCTGCTTGTAGAGGGCTATGATTTGCTGAAGAAAAGTGTGCAGACATTTGGATTTTAAGTGTATTCCTGTCCTGTCCTGTCTGTGATCAGTTTAGGTGTATATATGTCAGTCATGTTTAAAACAGGGAGGGTCTTGTTTGTTTTAGGTGATTATAAGAAATGGTTTCTCAACTGCCAGCAGCAGCTGATATTATTCAAGAGTTCTGTGTTTGCTTTGTTTGTATTTATTTGCATACCAGAGACTACTGTTTGCATAATAAGACCACTTTTAGTTTAAGTCTCTGTATGGGTGATTGCACATGCATCACAACGTGGTAGGTTTTTTATGCTGTGTTGAGATCCAGTTCAGCTTTCTGTCTTGCAAAGTGTTGACTCATAAACATTCACTGTATCTGAAGAAAATAGTGGGGTCGTAGCAACATGCTTTTGATGCCAAGTGTCATAATTGTTATGCTGTGAATTTCGTGAGGCTGGCAGGTTGGTGGAAGAGGGAAAGAGAAAGGGACTCAAAGGACATAGATAATCATGTCTTCATTATGCACATGTAGCAGTTCAGATAAACAACTGCTAGTTTACTGCAACAAACAGCATTGAGGAAAGAAAAAAGGTTGCCTGCTAAAGTCTCTTGGAGTGGGAAATTCTAAAATCAGTGCCTGTGGGACATACAGAAAATATTTAAACCTATTTTAGTTGTCATTTACTGCTACAACATTGCAATTACACCTTTAAATTCACTTGTAAGCATGTATACGATGTTCTTAAAGAGGACTTTTACAACAAAATTATATAGCCTGTGATACGATTAGCTAGTGCCACTTTTGGTCCTAATAATTAATGTGATTTTTTAAAAAAGTACTTGCTGGGAAGGCACCTACTGGAGTTGTAATTATGCATTGGTAAGTTCTTAATTCACATGCATCTGAATATAAGTATGTCTGAAAGCTGAGCCTGAACTTTTCTCTGAAAAGGATTGGGAGTTTCAGCTGGTTTCTTTGAGGAAAACATAGTCCAGTTGGCCTCTATATCACATAAATGGCACCATCTCATAAAAGAAGAACTGCTGCTAACTTTACTGGTATTTGTATTTTCTATGGAATTTAGCTGCCTAAGAATTCAATGAGTGGCAGATGTGTTTCACAGGTGGTCAACAGCATTTGAAAAAGGGACGAAGTACATAGTTGTTGGCTAAAAAAAAACAATTAAAGGCAACATCTTGTTTTAATGCAGCATTTTGAAAACAGGGATGACCTTTGAAAGTTGTATTGTCTTTTTGTTCGCTTATGACAGAATCTATACAAGCTTGATTTGTCACAGCGCAGCGTCATCTGTTGAGAAGAATTGTGGAATCACTTGCTGTTGCTTATCTTGCTCTTTTTCATCTTTTTTATTTCTTTCGCTGTTGTGTTTACCCTTTCATTCAACACGAAGACACCTTAAACCTTACCCACTGGGTGGAAAAGTGAAGAAGAGGTGCAAAACCATGTCTATACGAACATAAGCATGTCAGAAAAAACAGATGTTTGTATCAGAGGAGAATTAATGTCTCTTTTTTCTAAGGCTTGGGGAAAAGGAAAATGAGAGATGGAGCAACTGCAATACATAAAAAATTGAATGAGGACCTTTCCTGATAATCCTATTACAAAGTGTGGGTGTGGCTTAAGGGTTAAGGGAAGAGTTTGGGAATTAGGTCTCCTGGAGACGTACAAGTTTCTTCAGTTCTTCCTTGACCTTTGGTAGGTTTTTGTGGCTTGATTTGCTTGAGAATATAATAATATGGGAGTTTTTTTGTTTTGTATGGATGTGGGGGGAACTGACTCCAAAATGCTTTGAAATTCTCAGATAGAGCCAAGTGGCTGGCAACTGGAGATGGCTGGCAGCATTTTTGTACTTGTATTCTGCTGAGAAATGGCAGAGGACAAGTAAAAGATAATGCCTTTCAGACCTGACTTTCACTGTCTTGCAATGTGTGTAATTGTTTACCGTGGTGTAAAGTGAGTGTAAAAATGCTACTGAACTAGAAGAAAACAGCATTTTATGCTCATTTTATCCAGGCACAGATCACTACACAATCATCAAGATAGCAGAAAATCAGGCTTTTGTGATAGATATAGGATACCTGTGCTGGATGGGGTGTGCTGCTATGTCTGCAAATTTCCCTGAGAAACCCGCTTTTTCCTTGAAGAAGACTTCTTGTGAGAAGCTTCTAAGCGATCAAACAACTTTCCTCTTTCTGTACAGTCTGCTGCAGTGATGGCTTGAGACCTCATCCTGAAAGTGGAGCAGGAGAATATGGCATAACTTTTTAGCTAATGGTGTCTGAATTAGCATTGGTTGTGAATCTAATTTATTGCCTCCTCCTAGGTGTGCGCTGTACCTGGTGGAGATAAGGGTTAGATTAGGATCTGTGCTCTGTTTTACGTTGAACAATAAACCTGTGCTTTCCATTGCTGCAGAGCTCAAGATCCTCTCTGGAAGAGTGGCCCAACAAAAAAGGCAGTGCTTTCATGCATACCCTTCATTGCATACTGCAGTACATAGTGATGTGGACTTAAACTATTAATAATTGCATTCTCTTATCAGCTAGAATCCCTAAATCAGCTTGGACTCCATGTGGCATGGCTGGAAACAGACCCAGAGAGGTGGAAAGCTATGGAGTTAGCGGAATCTAGAAAATAAACCAGGTTTTCTCCAAATATTAGTCACACATGGGTTTTCTTTGTTGGTTGGTTTAGATTTGGGGTTGTTTTCTTGATTATAACATATTGTTCACATGCAATGATCTTTCTCTATAAACTGAAGAGATGGCTTGTGAAAAATAGCCTATGATGTGAAGTTTTAACTCTTCAGTAGCATTATCAATAGCATCTGTGTCTTTAAAAATTAAGATGGGCTAATTCCCATGAAGCTCCTTCAGTACAAGAGGTTGTTAAAGACAAACTGTGTCTCAACCTAAAGTTGTACTGCGTTCTTTAGGGAACACAAATTTCAAAAGCTTGCCAGGTGTATTTCAACTTGATAAGCAATATTTAGAGCAGATGTGTATTCTATAATTGATTGTGTATTTTTTTTTTAATGACAAATAGTGGAACAGTATTGGGAGAAAGATGGGTGATGGACACTGTTGATCAAAGCACTGATATTTACATATGTCTTCTCTACAAAGGACCCTTTGAAGTTAGTCTCCTTGTTAATTCATTCGCCCCTTTTCCTTAGAAGGCAGCTTTCAGAGTGGCAGTGTTTAATTTGTGAGTGAGCAGTATCTTGTTTGGTTGTGACTGGATCTCAAACACAATAGAATCCCTACCCTGGAGGTCAGATTTCTCTGGCTAATACCTGAATCTGGTTGACTGCTTTCTGCTGTGATTCTGTGAACCATATCAGTATCGATCAGAATAAAACTGCTTTCATGTCTGTGATCTCTGAATGTGCTGTAGAATAACTTTTATCTTAGCCAAATTCTGCCTGAGGGGTTTGCCAAAAAAAAGTTTGTTTTGTTTGTTTACTTTTAAATCTTGCTTTTATATGATAATCTGGCAGTATAGCCTATTACTTATGACAAGAGTCATCAGTGCCCAGTTTTCCACACTCTGTAAGAATAATTTGGAAAATTCTATTGGAATAAAAAGGTTGCACTTGCAGGCATATTTTTTGGTGTTTTTGGAAAGGCTCATGTGCCAAAATGGCGAGTTGTAAATGTTGGCATGGAGAGAAAGGAAAACACTTTTTTTATGGAGTGCAAATCCCCACAGTGCAATGCTTAGAGATACAATGCAATGTTTAAGGAGATGTTTCATGGATCACCTCACTCTCTGGGATAGCAGGTTAACCAGTGAAAGTCTGAGCCAGATTTTGAGGTGATCAGTGAAGCTTTCTGCCTATGTATGAGAGGAGAGAGGCTTCATATTTTCACTTATCTGTGGCCCAGTGTTACTGCCTGGGCTGGAACTGCACAGTTTTTTAGTGGCAGACAGTGAGATGGCAAGTTTATGTAGGGATGTGAGTATTGATAATAAAAAGATGCTCCTGAGGAAATTGAAAATTTGAATAGTGAGAAGTCCTTGGATGGAAAATGGTTGTCAGTATCTACAGGGACATTTTAGAAATCACCTGTGCCATGTTTAATGAAGCTCTCTGGCTGGGAAGATCAGACCTGAAAAAAGAGAATGACTCAAAACAGGAAGCAGAAAAGACAGGTTGAACCTACTCTAGTTGTTCAGATAAAGCTTTGTGACTTATTTTATTTCTTCAATAGCTGTAAAAGAACAGTTTGGGAATCTGATAGACCAATTAAGACACATTTGTGTACGTGTTCAGACTGTATTCTAATGGTGTATGGTTAGCTGTGTTATATTGATACATGGACAAATTATTTTCCTTTGATTTCTTTTTAAGAAAGTCTAACAGATATGATCCAGATGACTTTTAATTGTTTATTAAAGAAAAAAAAAACCCAGCAAACTATTTTTAAAAAAAGAAACATGTCTAGATAAAAAAATAACCAACTTAAAAGAAGAAATTAGGTCAGTCATTTAAAAGCGAGATAATCTATAAACAGAGACAGGACCTGCTATTAAAATACAGAGGTAAACAAAACACTGTCCTTTCTCAAGCATGCACAATCTCTAGACAAATTGCAATTTTCTCTTTCTTCCCTATCAGAATATGTAGTTATTTTCTAAGCAGTGCACTGCATGGTTTACAGCTTACAGGTAATAGCAGCATCCTTCTTGCTGTAGAGCAGAAATCTGGTTTTTGCAGCCCTAAGTAAAGTAAATGGCAACTACAGACAGCAGTAAAACAGGCAAGGGTGGTCATTTTTTTCAATAAGAATGACTTTTTAACTCCGTAATGATAAAAAAGACACGTTCATGTAATACTAATTCTGGAATCTTTTCATTCAATAGATGGAAGTGGATTATAAATGAATGTCGCAGGTGATCATTAACATCTCCATGACAAATTATGTGTTAGTGTAACTGTACTGTATATACACTGGAGATTTTTTCAAAAGCTTCTTTTGGCTTTGTTGAAGTGTAATGGTCTGTGCATGTTGCTGGTGGAGAATCTTAGGCTTAGGTATGCAGTTCATTTAACAAGAAGTGAAGTGGTCATTTATGTATGTGGATGTGACATGAGTATGTAACTTTTTTATATATGGGATTCTCTAATGAGACATAGAAAATTTCACCATTTTATTCTCTCCTGTTTTAAAAGTGATTGTGAGGGGATCTTGCCTCCCCATGTTTCTTCACTGTTTATTTGTTTTCTTGTTTTCTTCTAAGGATACTAACCTAGGAGAATGCATACTGCACATCATGCTGCGCTTTCACTTGTCATTTTGAGACAATCTCTAGACAATAAGGTCAGACAAAAATTGTGTGCTAAATGGACCAGACAGAAAGAAGATCGTCAAATGAATTAAAAATAGAATAGATAAATATTCCAGACATAAAGCAGTTGGCTGTAACCTCTCAACCTGCTTTATTGCTTTTCTTCTCCTCACATACAGAGTTCCTTTAGAACAGGCAGGTATATTGCACAGTGTATGTGTACTGCACAGTGTATGTATACTGCCTTTGCATTAAGGTGTCAGTTAATATTTATTCCCAAATCTCAAAAATATCAGTACATTGATTACTTTATCATCTTGCACATTAAAGATTATTTTTCATCAACTTTTTTCTCCAATATATCTACATTGTTTTGTGTTTAATGAATAACTCAACTAATTTTTTTTAATTTTAGCAAAAAATAGTATTTAACTTGTACTTTGCATCTCTTTAGTAAAATATGTGCTCAAACATTTCTCAATGTTTTGCTTTTTCAGTGGGTAATAGGTGTTCCTATGTAAACATTTCAGCTACCTCATACTAGGAAAAATATGTTGTACTAAAACAAACAAAAAAGAATATTGATTTTTCTCTGACTCTTCATAGCTAGGAAGCATGCGTAGCAAACAGTGTTCAGATGAAACTTAAATTTGAAATATAGCACCCACCTATATTTATTTTCTGTTTGGGTTTTTTTTTCTCTGTGGCTATGGTACCAAAGTAGCATCAGCTGTTATTGAGTTTGCAGAATTACAGAAACTGGTACTTGTCACCCAAGCCTCACTGTACGTGCCACCTTGTACAGTAGTATGAGAGTTGTACTGCACAAAGAGTATCCCTGATCGTTCTCTCATGTCATATATCTGAACATGCTGACAGAATTTCTTCCCAAAGAGTTTAAATTAAGTATCTGGATTCAAAGGTATACAGTGATCAGCATCCAATCAGAGAAAATAGCCTTATTATAATATTTTCACACAGTCAGTGTGAATGAAATGTCCACAGCACTATAAACTTACAATCTGCTGTGGCTAAGGGTTAAGCACACATCCAGATGAGAAGGTTATCCTGGAATACTCTTTTTGCAAGTAGTCTCTTGCCTCTGATCCTCTGTAGTCTGCTGCTTCTACTCCAATGACCCCCTTTTGCTATGATTGATTTTTTTTTTTTAAATAAGTAGGTTATCTGAAATGCTGGTTATAAGAAAAAAAGTATATTTTTAATATAAGGGGTTCATAATCTGTAAAATACTGCATAGTTCAAGCAGGTTTTGTTTTTTCTTTAAACATACATGAAGTTATTTCTCAGAGGATAAATTAAATTCTCTACTATAGAAGTGCAGAAGAAAACATCTGATATATGTTGTTTACAACCCTTTGCAAGTGTGGTGCCTCTATCTTGACAAAGAGAAACTCTCTTTAAAGAACAGGATACTGTTCCTTCTCCTTTCCTTACTAAATTCTGGTTTGACATGTTTATTTTCCCTTCTGGATCAGAGTTAGATTTTACATAAAATGAAACGGATTTATATTTATAGGTTAAATGAAGATAAGTCTATCTGCAGTTCTGACTTTGAAGACAAGTCAGGATGAATATCCAGCAGAACCTGGTTCTCGTATTCTAGCAGTGCTACAAAAGAACGTAACAATTCATTTTGAGACTAAAGCACTAAAGTATCTTTAAAGAATCCTATTTTATTTGATTTGACAAAGGTAGAAGTCTGCTTTGCTTGCAAGCTCATGTCAGCTTCTGTTTTCTCTTGTAGAGTGGAAACATAAGTGGTTAAAAATCACCAGTTGCCACAGTTTATTTTTTTTATGAGCAATGAGGTCTATGGCACCGAATAGTGGAATGAAACTCTCTCTACTGCCTTCAATGTTGGAGACTAACGCTGTATTTTGTAAATCTTAGACCAATAGCATTCAAACATAAATGGACTCATATACTTTTTAGATTATGAGTCTAGCGTAAGATTTATGAAGACACAAGGGTATGGCAAAAGTCTTAAACTACTTGTTTTCCTTAGGTGAGAGCAGGATGCACTTCAAGCAGGCTCTCATCTCCCCACAAAATAATCTAAATGGTGTTTATTTGAAATTCCAGTGATGCAATAGTTCATTCCTTTGGCATTAAAATGTAGTAACTTCTAAAGAAAATAATTTCATCCCAAGAGTTTAGCATTCAGGGAACTTTCCTGACTCCTTAAGTTTTTAGCGATGGATGGTTCTGCCATGGAATAAAATGTGAAGAGAATTGAGAAGTGTGTGTGTGTGTTTGCTTGTTTTCAATGGAGTCTACCCTTTCATACAAAATCCACCCATCATGCTATTCGACATGAGTGCCCAGCATGTGGTCTGGGGACTTCCTGGAGTGTAGTAAAAATTATTTTCTCTCTTATCATTCTTGCCTCAGTTTGATCCTTGATGTTTGAGCAAGTATTTAAAATCTTAGAAACCTAGTCTGAGGAAGAAGGAGAAAGTAGAAGAGAAAATTTGAGTAAGGACAGAGAGAAGCTGCAAGAAATAAAATGGATGGAACTTAGTAAATATTTTAATAGGAATATCCTAATCGTTCTACACTCACTCTTTTACAGGCTTTCCTATAAGCAGCTCTTGATGTATAAAAATTTGGGAATGTGTGTTAATTAACTTGCTAGTGTTTGTAATGGGACATAGATCTTACCCTTGTCTTCTTTATGGAAGTTGAATAATCTACAATTCAGTATTGTGGGTAATCTACCCATTTGGTATTGTGGATAAAGTTCCCAAAAGGCACCCTGCACTGCCCAAGTTCCTTTAAAAGTGACAGCTGGTATTTTATTTACTTTAAAAACAAATACACAAAAATTAAGAAAAAAACAACCCTTCCAACTTTTTTCCTTGTCTGGAATCCTGTTCCTAACATAAGAATCCATTGACAATAAAAGGTGATAGTTAATATTCATGTAAATGGCTTCACAAGGAAAGACTGGTATACCTAGGAAAAGAGGAGTCCAAGCGACAGTAAGTAGAAAAGCCATAAATTCTATGAAGGAAAAGTGAGGAAAGCTTTTATATTGCTGTGCTACCTCATCTGTTACTCTCTACCCTTCTTAGGGCAGGATGTCAGAACAATTTTCTTCCTATAAATTTATGGTTAGTAGATTGAGATTCTTCTAGATAAAGACAGATTCTTTTTAGAACAAATATACTTAAATCTTAAACCATAGTCTTGTAATCAGATTCACATTGATGGGAGCTGGAGGAAATATCTTTTGAAGAGTTTTTTCGGAGAGTGGAATGAGGTCACTGCTTATTAAAAAAGAAAAAAAAGAAAAATCAGGATCGTTAACCTGTTCCTTCACAAAACTGCATGCTTTGGTTCAATAGCTGCAAACAGTCACCTTGATTTCTTGCAGAGCACAAAGTTAAGTATGTGACTGAGCTATTGCTGGGGTAGAGTCTTAGCTCCAACTGCTTCTGGAAATGAACTGTATGTTCTTATGAATTTTTATCTAAAATATCTTTTCCCCTCTTCAGCTGTTAGCTGCTTTCCAAGAAATTCATCTGCTTTTTTATCAGACTGAAAGCTTGTGAGGCCTCATTTGGTGTTAACCAGTATAATCTCTTACACAAATAAACAATTTTTTATCACAGTAAATTCTACGAAAATAATTATTTTCTTTCTGGAAGGGGAAACAGTATCTTCTGTATCATCTTTGTATGTTAGTTGCAAAGAAGAAACTGTTATGCATTAGAAATTCATGACTCAAAGAATTTTCCACTTTTTTTCTGCTGAAGATAATTAGAATTCATGTAACCAGACCTACTGTGAAAACAGTGTAAAGTCTGAATAACACAAATCTGTTTTTACAACAACAGCAACATTGTTGCATGTATAAAAACTGAGGTATTCATTTTAGTGTTAAAAAGCAGAAAATAACCACCAGGAATTAACGGTCTCAAAAGGCTGTCAGTAATGGTTTCTAATAAAGCAAATGCCTGTGTGTGTAGACCCATACTTTCACTTTGCACACGAGGCAGTGAATGGGAAGTGTTAGCTCTGAAGGATTTATCGCTCAGCAGTTCACATGGTAAACACAGGTAAGGACTTGATTAAACAGCTTAAGATAATGTTTCCTAAAGCAAGTAGCTTCCTTAGCTCTTCTGCATGGTTTTCTGAAAGGCTATGCATTATAGTTGCAAAAAGATTGCTTCTGACAGCGATGTTCTTCATATTAGAACATTGTCAAAACAGGTATATACACAAGGACAAGAAACAGCTGAAATGCATCGCTTGCTGAACATATTGCTGGGCGTGCTCAATCTGGCTATACAATTGCATAGCAGAGCTCAAGGCAGACAACAGATGTCGTGACTTTCGGCAGTGGAACTATACTCTTGGATTATTTTTTTTTAATAACTTGTATTGAGGCTTGAAATGAGTTGTTCATATATTGAGTAAGGAGAAATTCATCTTCTTACATGAATTCATATTCAGCTTCTGTGTTTTGACCAACATAATTGCTCTGTACATACTAAATGATGGTGGAAGGTATTAAAAAAAAAAAAAAGAAAATAGCCTGTCTTACATTCAATTTATTATTTGATTTCATAACTTATCCTTGTAGTCATTGAGTCACATATTTACAGCATGACTGCTTGAGGACTTGCATACATTATCATGCTGATTAGATAGTAAAGAGACAGGACTGAGTTAGCATAATTGTCGTACACCATCCAGGTATTTATTCCTCTTCACTGAAGTGAGGATGGAAATCTGCTTTTCATCACTAACAGAGGAGGGACTTGTTTCAGATCTCTCTCTGAACTGTTTCTGACTGTTCATACTCAACTGGGAATCAGGATCTTGTGTACCTGCATTCTCTTTGTCTCACAAAACTTGACCTTGTCGCTTGATTGTGTTGTCTTTAACTTCTCCAGGAAAAACACCTTAACATTTTTATAGTCAGGTTTAATAGCCACCAGAGAGATAAAATTCTAAGACTAACTCATCTTGACAGAAACTTTTGAACATTTGCTAGACATGTTTGGATTAGAAGGCCAGTTCTTTTTTCACAAGGAGAGTAATAATAATTAACAATTTAAGTAGAGATGAAATGGACTTTGGCACTGTAGGATTTTTCAGTGTCTCCTATCCTAATTTAAAACGTGTCTAATTTGGAAATACTTTGTTTTGTACCTGAGCAAGCCTAAGTCCTTATCTGAGGCCAGTAGAGGCACATGTGTGAAAATTAAAGTGTTTGGATTTCTGAATGTCCAAAACACTGTTCAAATCTGTGCCTTGGCCTTTTTGTGACTCAGTTTACAGGTCTGTAGTATCAGCAGCAGTAACAACTCTGTGTTGTTTTGAAACTTAGTTAAGGGACAGATTCTTTGAAGGAGGCACATAAAGTATGGATTACTCATTGCTAGACAGGAGCCGTGTGCCCTACTTGACATGTGAAGAAACAGCCTGTGTTCTTTGGATTTGATTGTCTTGGGAAGGGTAATAGCAAAATAGACATCCTGCCTTAAGTGATGCTGTTCCTACCTTTCCAGTGCAGACCCCTCCCTATTGCAAACCCCTATTCCCATTTCCCTCCCCACCACCATCATATCCAGGCAAAAATAGTTGAGCCACCTGGTGCAGCGTATCTGCAGGAATCAATTTTCATTTCCTGCCAGCACGTGAGCATCCTTCTCTCAAGGTGAGTTGGTGGAAGCTGGCGTGGAAGCTGGCTCCTCTGTTGGAAGCAGTGCATGCATTACAAAGCACTTCTGCTGTGTTACGGAGTTAGGGGAGTCAGTGCGTCATACAAGTGTAAAAATGTCTGGTTTGCAAGCAGTGTTACTGTAGGTAGCAAAAAGTCACACCAGAGTGCAAAAGAGGGATTTGTATTGGTGACTTTCCAGCCTGTGCAGTGCACTGTGCTGTGCGCTGTGAGAATGGCAGGTACAGCACAGCCACCTGCCAGCCAGCCTGCTGCTCCGCGCTGGAGTAGCTGGGAGAGTCAATACTCATCTGTGAAAACATCTGTGTAATTAAGCTGAATGCCGAAGAGCATGAGAGTTCAGATGATAGCAGAAAGCTTCAAATGTACCCTTAGATAGATTTGATTATCACATGGTTTTCCCAGGCTTGGCTACGTAACTCAATAGGCATTGATCAATTGATAGATGTGTATGCCAAATGCATTAAGAACTGTTTTACTGAAGTTAGGATGGAAAGAGAAAGAGGTAAACTCTCCTAACAGGTACTTTCTTGTAATTCCACATCATTCTCACCTTCTGTTCAAATGGGAAGTGTGTGGCTTTTAACTTTCTGTTCCCTGTTGCAATAAAAAAAAAACCAACAAACCACAAACTATGTGATTTGTGGTATAAAATAAGGGTTTAGTTAAAATAATCCTGTTTCTTCTTACAAATATAAGTGTATTCTAATTGCATTAATAACTTGTAGGTGGTGCATACTCTTATTATATCAGTATTAGCTGAAGTATTGGTATGATGTGCATAAGATGAGAATACCAATGCTTATGATATGCGATTGCAATATGTTGGGTTTTGCAGAATGTTATTTTCTATAAAATGCCTACAGATGTTTTAAAAACAAACATGATTCTCAGAACACATGCTTTCCTGAGGATTAAAAGTGCATACAGCTGTTGAGGCTTGTTTGAGTGGTTTGGGGTTTTTTCTTTTTTTTTCCTTTTTTCCTTTTTTGAGGGATTGTGAAAATCTTATATTAAGGATTATATTGTGCTTAATATTAACTGAGAGCTGGGGTTTTTTTAGAAAAAAAAACCAAACAGATTTTTTTTTAAATAATGAATTCTAACTTTCTCTTATAACACATTGGATTCAGCTGAGAAGACAGTGAATATGAACAGATGTGGGAAGTTTTGTGCTACTCTGAAGTTTTGTTGGGAACTTTCAATAGGAGCCCATTTGGGAGAAAGGCTACATGTTTATTCATTTATTGCTTTTTTTGCATCGTATTGCAATGATACTATTCATGTCACAAAATTCAATTTCTACTATTTACATGTTAACATCTGAATATAGTAAATTTTGCTACTTGAAAAAGAACTGCCTGGTGTTCTGGGAACTCATCTGCTAACACAGTCTCTTGGTTTTGATGAATGGACTCAATCTGAAAGATTCTCTACTATGATGTGTGATACTTCAAATAAACAGAAATATGTTTTTCATCCACATGTTGGGAGGAAACATTTCTATTGTCAGATATGAATAACTTATTCTGAATGTTATGTTTCCTCTGTCATACTGAGCTGCTCATTTAAAGTGCACAGGGAGAAGTTACTAGATAAAAACTGTTGCTCAGCTAAATAATTATATCCTCAAATATTTAAAGCAAATCCATCCAGTGTGACTTAATGGTTTTTTTGTTGTTGTTGTTGTTAATTTCGATGTTCTTTTTCTAATAGAAATGACAGTTCTATTTCAATAGCATTCTGAGCAATTTTGAAAATCAAGAATAGTGACCAATCTTTTAATACTCATTTAAGACTTAACTTTAAAACTTAGATACTTTGACATGCACGACAGGCAAAACCCCTGTGGTTTCTACCTTAAGTATCTGAACAACACTCAGAAATGTTTATTAATTAGCAATGTTGAGTATCTTTTTTTAAAAATTTATTTATAAAGGCTTAACTTGACCTAGGAAGTACATTTGCAATGTAAAAATGTTTGTGTCTGTATTTCTTTTGTCAGTGGAAGAAAAGCATAATGTATGCACACAGTATTTTTTGTGCAATTAATTAATTTCCTATTCTTTGTGTGGGGTAGAACTTCTTAAAAACACACACACATGCTCGTCTGATTTGCCTCTCATTTTAATACTTGCATAAAGATTCTCTAGGCTTTCTGATCTTCTCTTTTACATATTTCATTTTCCTCGGTTTCTGAGAAGGCATTGTATTGAGGGAGTCAACTGGCACAATGCCAGCAATTAATGATAAGCCTTCCCTTGTCATTCTTTCTCTGCATCGTTGTAGACTGTTATGAGTAAAGAAAAATAACATAGCGTATCTGTGCTGTGGAATTCAAAATCCATCACTTCACCTTTCCAGGAAGAGAACGTGTAGCTGAAGCGATAGACCAGGACAACTGAAGTCACTAAGAAACACATAGAAAGCTTGCTTCTTTCTTTTTCTCGTATTTGTTTAGTTCTAGTGTTTTTCTTGTTGCTTGTTTTGATGTGTGGTTTGTTTGTGTTTTGTGTGTGTGTTGGTTTTGCTTGTTTGTTTGTTTGTTTAGTTTTGCTTTGTTCTGTTTTTAAATCAGAATTTTGCTCATGATTAGCAAAAGCCCTTGTAATATTATAGTTTTAGTCCACTTACGGAATTTTTCCAAATGGGACTGTGTGAATGAGCCTTCACAGGTACTTAGGTACTACAAACTAATGTCAACAGGGTATCACAGTAGGTTTGGCTTAATGATGTTAAATGCAGGATCATAATGTTTGGGAAGGTTATTAAATGATTGCTTGAAGATCCTGCACAGCAAAGTGGTGTATTTCCTCAACTTCTTTTAAGGATTGATCTCATTGATCTTAGTGTAGTATGTAGCTGTTCTGGGCTTCACAGAAAAGCTCTGAATAACCTCTGTGCAAGGAAAGGTTTTGAATGATACAATGTTTAGGGCTTTATGTAATGCCACTCCCATTGGTCATTTTGTCTTGTACTGGTCTCCAGGGTTCAGATGCAAAATCCAGTGAAGTCAGCAAAATACTTTCTTCTTGGGTCAGGAAATTTTTTAGTTGGTATACTCTGATTTTACTTTTGCTTCTTGAATTAAAATTTAGGCCTCCACACTCAGACTTCAAAAGTATCTAGATAACCTTTCAGGTGATAAGAGTTTTCTTGCATTCTAGCAGCTATCATAGCTTACAATTAATTAACATTGGCTTTCAGATTTTCAGTGAAGAGAAAAATCCAGAATGAATCTTCTGGTTCAGAGTGAAGAAAAGAGTACATGGACATAGTATATGCTAACTCTGATTCCCTGCTGTAAATTATAGCAGTGGCCAGTAATTTCTACCCTTCTACCTAATTGAGTCAATAGCATATAGTCCTCTACTAGGGAATTTTTTTTTTCTGATTTTTCTTACCCTTTAAAGAAGAGGGCCTCTGTCTTAATGATTTTGCAATTATGTGATGGTGCTAAGAGACCTATTACTACAAATAAAACTGTTGCTGGAAGTGTAGCATGGCTTGTCAAAAGATTCATTTTCAGTAGACTTAATAAATTTCTTAACTGAAATCTTGATGGATGCTGGGCCTATCAAATTATTAATCTAATCTAGTTGGTAGCTGAGTGTGTTAGCCAGTATGGGGGGCAAAAAAGAACACAACAGAGGATGCCTGTAGGAGAATGACACTAGTATGTCTTCTCTTCTCTGGAAAAAATAATATTGTTTTGCAAAATATATATTGTGACACACACAGTGGATAGCTTTCTCAGATAACCATCACATGTTCAGTATAAACAGAGGACAAGATGATATTGGTGATTCAGTCTTCTCCACATTGTGACAGTTTTGGATGGCCTTCCAAAATAAAACTCGGTGGAGTTAGTAGGATGTAACATTTTAAAAGAATTTATTCAAAAACATTTTCTAAAATCTAGAATATTATAAGCCACATTCAGATTGCCTACTACGTATGTCTAAATTTTATATTTGTTGAATACGTATGTAGAGACAGTTATGGTTAACAATTTCAGTCACTTTCTCTGTTGCATACTACCTGAGTACCATATCTAGGACTTACAGTGTATTGTGTTGCCATATAATCCTGTTAGAAAATTAAGTAGGTAGATTTAAAAGATGCCCATACACAACGGTTGTTTTGTGCATTTTTAGAAAAGAACTTCTGTAGAACTCTATTTTTATCTGTATTAAAATCTGTTGTATTTTTCCACTGGAGCATTGTTTGCCAGTTGGTTACTACCACGGATTTAATAGAACTATCAATCAGGAACATTGTAAAAAGGGAAAATAAAAAGCAAACAAAACAACACAGCAGAACAGGCTGTGAACAAAACCTATGGCGTTTTTTTGTACTGTGGAAAGGACACTTACCAGAATGACCTTATTTTTTTGGATGCAACTGAGCTTCAAAAGGGCAAGACAGGTGTGCTATTTCCAGGAATGTTAATTTATTATGTGACACAGTTCATAAAGCAGTGGCTAAAACTGAGAACAGAATGCATTTTGTGGCCAGTTCAATGCATCTTTACTTTCTCTAGAAACGAAAACATTTCATAGTTCTTCTCATACTATTAACCTTCTGCACTTGAGATGCGGTGTCATCACAGCAGAGCGGAGAGCCTTCTCTGAGAGGTGTGCCGGGATGCTGTCTGCTTGCCTGGGATAGCTCAAGCACTTCAAAAACCTGGGCAGACAGGGTGCCATGTCACGAGAGGTACCGTCCTGCTGGGCTTCAAGGGAGCTAACAGTTGAAGGTGGGGCACGGTAACCAGCCGACATACCAGTTCTGCTTCTAGCTTGTGTTACAGCTCTACCCAGCAATGCCTATTGTGTTCTGTCTCTCGAATTGTTATATTGACAGTTTTTAGAGGTAGGAAACGTGTTTGAATAGCCATCTGCTTCTTCCGTTGTTCTGCTCTGTCCTACACTTTCTGTCTATAAATGTCCAAACCAGTTCTTTCTCTACTCTTTTGAACTTTCTTAGTCCTCTGAATATCTGAGAATCTTTTCAATTTTTGCATTTTTGTTACTATTCCTGTAAAAATCTTCATATCCTCTCCCGTTTCTGTAGCCTTTATTGAAACATGAGCTGTGCTTCATACACTTAGCTCTTTATGTACTATTCACCAGCATAGCTTTTTCCTCTTTTTCAAGCATTTGCATAGAAACAGATCAGCTGCACACAAACAGATCTGCAGTGATGTACCTTCTGCTTGCAAACAGCATAAGGCAGCCAAATTTCTGGAAGAGATCAAAGAGTTAGGTTACATGGGTAAAGGTGTGCATTGGAGACAAAGCAGCTGCTCCACAGTCTTCTGAACTTTCATTTACCAACTCCCTCTTCACAACCATGCTATCAGGGCAGCAATTTTTCACAGCCATCAAAGAGTGTGTTTTTTTCCCAAATTGTTACCAGATTTTTGGTACAAGACCTCTGGCATATACTTGTGCTGCATAATTGCAATCGAGCACGGTTCAGGGTTTACGTAGGTTCAAGTACTGTGTGTTGAGGACTGAGTTCGGCACTTACCAAGTGAAGCCACTGAAAGTGGGTAGTGTTCCTATATGTGGGAAGGGCTCACTATACATTCGCTTAGCTACAAAGCAATAACTTCTTCCATTCATGCCCTGGTATAGTACTTCTGAGTTCTCTGAAGAAAGCTATATTAAAAAATAAATACCACTTCAATATTTTAAAAAAGTTATTTAATTTCCTTGCCCTAGTTGAAATTTAGAAAAAAAACCTGGAGGGCTGTTTGCTCTTTCCTGAATGGCTTGTGCCTATGGCACAGTCCAGTGGCCCTGCACTGGCATGGGGCTGTTTGCGCAGCCGATTGTGACTGGAGATGAAGATGACTCTTTGTCTCTTCTGTCATGTTGAATTCTAGGACTGGCATTTAAGAAACCCTTTTGAATGAGTAGCTTCAAATTGATCCAGTTTGTTGAAAAGCTTGAGGCCCACTGAATTGAAAAATAGCATTTGGATTGGGAAAAAAAATGATAGATTTCAAGTCACTATGCAAGCTTTGTGAGACTGGATTTTGCATTGCAGCAGTCATTTAGAGTGTGTAACTGCTTGTTTCAGCATTCTTTTAATTTAGTGACTTTTCCCCCACTAAACTTAGAACAGAAAAATATTTCTGTATGTGTATATCCATGTCTATGTGTGTGCATGTATGAGTTACTAACAGCTATGTATAAGAAATTATTTGAAATATGTCCTAATGTTTAAAAAAAAGGTTAGAAGCTATTTCAGTGTATTTTCTGAACATGTTGCTATTGTGAATACCATGTGTTATGTATGGTTTTATGCAGATTTGTAGAAGTTACAGAATGTGGTTGAAACCCATGGTTATGAAACTAAATGCTGAATTATAAGATTTGTGGATAGAGAATTACTGTGGATTGCTAATTTATTAAGGCATTATTAATTTATCAACTATTAATAAATGCATAAATTGTTAATAGTGTCATGTAAACACACAATATGATAATTTCGTTTCTAAGCTTTACTATTTTTCCTTTCAGGAGAACTTATGACTTGAATCTTGTAGATTTTTTTTCTAATACTAACATAATGAATCAGCAATTAGCCTTCTGTTTGGAGAAAAACTTCGAGCTGTGCACTTCAAAATTAGTTGTGGAAGTTTTTTATTAAGGTTGCGTGATGCATTTATTCTCTTTTTTTGAAAACAATTTAGGTATGACAAGGACAGTTAAGGCTTACTGCCTAAACATTGATTAAAAACGCCTATTTCCATGTGTTCTCCATTCCTCTAGAATTTGTTGGTTTTGATTAGAGGTTAACAAAAGGATTTAGAAAATTCCATTCTTCAAATGTCACAGCACTGATCATAGCCATACACCTAAGCATTTATTTTCCATCTTCCCTGTCTGTCTGTTCTCCCTCCCCAAAAAAGGCTGTTTGCTGGAGAGCAGTCTCAGGCCATACTGACAACTTGAACCGTGTTAAGGGATTGTAAGAATTTTTCACAGTCCAAACAGTGGACAGTTTACAGGCTGGTGAACAATTTGACCATGCAGATATATACATGTTGGAGTTCAAGGCTGTGACCTGCTGCTGTTCAAATTACTAGGACAAACATAGCCTTTGGGACCAGGACTACCAATTTAATTAGAACACCATGTAAAATTCATATACTATATCATTTGCTGAGTGGGACCTATGTCATTATACATCTAATACGCCACAGTTAAAGAAAAAGGAAAGTCAAGTAGTATTTATATAAACAATATAGTTAGAATTTTGTAGTTTTTGAGGCATCACGTCATAATCTTCAGGTTTTATAATTTGCATGAGTTACCGATGTTTAATCACAGTAACATGCTCCAGGGTGAAATGCTTTCATGGAAAACAGCAACAATTTGGCGCTGTCATCTTTTACAGTTAAACATAATAAAAAACATAAACTCCTAGAAAATTTGTAGACATTTAAGCGAAGAGCAAGCCATGTCAATCATTATGGTAACTAATGCTAGCAGGAATAATATTTGGGATAAAAGTCCCTCTTTCAAGGTTTAAACTAATTCCTCACTATGAAACATTAAGATGAAAATATGATAAGGATGAGATTACCTCAAAGATGTCTAATTGGTACAATGAGTTTATCCTGCATGATATTGGTAACAGCTGGAAACAAGACGTTGGATTTAAATGAAACATTCACTTACCTGAAATTTTCTTATTACTTGCTAAATTCAAGAATGTAGCTGCATTCTTTCTTTCAAGGTGAGCCAATATGTTTTTTTAGTGTACAGGCTGGCATCCTGGATAACTCTTTTGAATACCAAGGCCATTCATTCTTCCAGCTGCTAATAGCTGGTGAAGTTTTTGTCTGTCATCAAATAGTACAGTGGCAGTTTTGTCCAGAGTGATGCTTGTACAGAAGAGAGAAACGTAGTAGGACCATAGGGAAGAAAATGGAATAGTTGCAGCAAATTGTTAGTTTACTATGCCTGCAGAAAGCATATTCTTACAAAGACTATAACTGTAGTTGCTTACACTTTTTGCGTTTACAGATGCAATATGCCTGACAAGCTGATCAAAGCAGTGACTTGCAATCCTGTGCTTCGTTTACGGGAAAATCCAGAACTGACATTTGGTGGCTGCATGTAAATAAAATCATTTGCTCCAAAGAAAAAGTGTCATACTTAAAATTTGATATTTTGCTTTTCAATGTGAAAGAAGCCTTTGGCATAAAATTTATTCAGGGTCACACTTCACCCATAACCTGTTTCTTTTTCTTTTTCAAACCTGAACCTAGTTACACTTTAATATTTGCAGTCTCTCTAGATTGTCAACATCATTGTATAATAACCAACTTATTATAGAAAGCAGCAAATGCCATGCTGCCAATCACTTGTCCATCACACTAACAGGTGCACTGCCATTGTCAGTGTCAGGTTGGATACTGGGGATCAGTTAGACAGGTGGAGTAATTTACTCATCTTGTAGTGGCAGAAGGGGACATCTCATCAAGGAAAAAAGAGAAGTGGCTTACCTTGGTTCATTTGGTATGTGACTATATAACTTGGATTTACAGTATCTGTGTATCAACTGATGCACAGACTAAATTTTACTCTAAAGGAAGGTGGGGAGGAAAGTTCTTTTAGGTATTATGCAAGAATATTTGTTTTTCCTTTTTCTTCAACTTATCATTCTCACACTCTCTCCCTGCCCCCCATCCTGAACCTCTTACTGTTGTCATCTTAACAGACTGCTGGATACTAAATCCTTCAAAGATCTGTCAGTATACTGGAGTAAATAAGAAAAGAAAAAATCTTCAATGAGAACTAGCAATTCTCTGTGTTAAAATATTTCCCACTGCCATTTTTCTTGGCACTGTTTAGAAGAGAGGTGGCCAGAGCGTGCTTTATCATTTCATCTGAAGTAGAATAAAAGTAGCAGTTATTATAGCAATACCGATGCCAGTCTTCAGCCATCCTAATCTCTGTAGCCATGACAGCAGCTGGTTAATACCCAGAAAGTTTCTAGGGGCAACAGAGAAAGAAGTTGCTTTATTTACCTGTCTTTTACTGCTACTTTCAGTGTGCTGGACAATTTTTCTAGTATCATCTGTGGCCTCCTGACTGGAGCTTTAAACAGGAGAGCTAAGCCTGGTGTGTTTGTACTTGTAGCTCCTGACTAAAATCATCTGTGGTCAGGTACAACCAGTAATTGCCTGGGCCAGTAAATAGAGCTATTACTTATAGCAGGGATCTATGAGTCTTCCAAGTCAGAACAGTAAAGGCAGCCTCAGAATAAGCAGTGGGAAAGAAGAATTCATGGGCATGGTTATGAAACCTCACTTTTATTACAGCACAGAGAGCAGTGTCTGGTTGCTAGATGGGAACACTGGAGGTTAATTCTAATTTATTCACAGAAGCATTGCTAGGAGTACCCATGTACCCTCATGCTAGAAAAACTGGGATGTAAACAAACTATAGCTTGCTAAAATGTCAATTTTCTTTAGGATACTGCTAATAATAGGCTTGACCTGCAGGCCGATGGGGGAATTTCTGGGGCAAATGGCTCCCATAATCTCCAGTTCTATCATCTGGATATGTAGTTCAGTAATTCTTGTAAACAGCAGAGCTTTCCCTCCTTCTCTTCTCTGTCTACCAAAATGTAACAGGCAGTGCTGAAACTTTAGACGGCCTTGGGCATAGTATCACATTATACCTAATCTGATGTAATTACAGGCTGCTGCCAACAAGGATGCTCCCAGCCCTATGCCCCCGTGCTTCCTGTTGCTTATCTTGTATCCCTTTAAAGGGAAAAAAAATAGGTTTTTTTCCACTAATCAGTGTGAACCAACTATCTCCTGGCTGCAGGAGTTCTGGGAGATGAAGAGGACTAGGATTATCTTTTTCAGTGGCAGGCAGCAATTAGGTGGAGGGTGAAACGGCACCTGTGCAGTCCTTTCCTGTTCTATGTGCACCCCTCTCAGGCACCTAAATATTCATTCTGTTTAATTCGCTCTTATTCCCCATAAAGTGACACAAGCCCATTACCATCATGCATTAACTTCTCTGATGAAATTTTTTGACAGCAGTGTAATGTTCCCTCTGTTTAACTTGTATGATGTTTACTGGTACTAAAAAGCATTATCCCACCTGAACATTCTGTTTACCAGAACAGTATGCAACCCCAAAGCCTGTGATTGTAAAAGAGATTTTTTTTCTTTTTCTTTTTTCTTTTCATGTCATTTATAAAGTTCAGAACCATTGACAAGATTGAAGGTTTTGATCCAGAGCATTTTCTTTTAGGTTACTACTTTGAAATTCAAGTTGTTAAAAAGCAAAACCAAGAGAGTATTTTGCATAGGTGGAAAAATGAAACAAAAGCCAAACAATGCTGAAAATGGCTTATTATACTGCACGCTTATAGAATACATTTTGTTTTCTCTTAAATCCATTTTATATTTTAAGTTGGCATTATTGCACTGTGTTAAAAAACTGGGCTTAGAAACCATAGATTAAGGTCAGGTCCTGGAAATGAGCCTGAGGCTTCAGCTACATGAAGACCCAGGGCTGGATGCACATATTGACTGGTCACGTTCTGACTCTGCAACTGAAGCAAGACCTTCATATTCTGGGCTTTCTCCTTTCTAACCCCTTTCTTCCTAGAAAAAGGAAGTGCAGGTGTACACCCCGACTGGATACTAATCTGTATGATAGTTTGGTAAACTGGGCCCCTAAGGCATGCTTAAATGCGTACAGCCACTAAATTTCCGTCAGCATCGGGACTTTTGTCTCTGCATCAAAAAAAGCAGAAGCCAGGTGATCCCCAGCTCCAGGTGGTTTGCACAACAGGCCTGCTAATATGGAACTGAAGTTTAGTAGAACACAAGGCTGAGAAACTGGAGAAGCTGGGTTTTGGTTAAATGCCTCTTTGGCATAATACCTGTTTTAGCAAGTGCCACTGCCACTTCTGTTTGAGAAAGTATTTGACGTCTGAGAACTGAAACACTAAGAACACCCTCTAAAGGTATAGATCAGGGGATACGTTTATTGCTATTTATTCATAATAAAATGTTCAACAGCAAAATAACTGCAAATATTTAAGTTAGATAAGAAATCTCTGCAATGGCATAAACTGAAGATTTAGGTTTAGAATCCCCTATATATGTTTTTATCTCTCATCTGAACAGAGATTGCAAAGATCAGTTCAGTTATCGCAGCTATATTGACCTTTTTTTTCATTTTCAGAGGTACTTTTAAAGGTAAATTATGCTATTCATGGACAATAAGCATGCTAGTGTTCTTTGCTGCTTGTAGGTCTCTTTGTAAATGAAAACTTCTAATGCTGGCAGTCCAGCTCTTTACATGAGAGCTGAATTCCTCTTTTCTCTCTCACCCTTATAGCTCAGTTTCTCAAAAAAACACACCACACCACCTGTCTTTCAATACCTTTTAAATATTTCTTCTATTTCTGCTACGTAGCACAATCTAAAAGGAGCGCAGTCTTTCACCAGTTCTGATATTATGGTTTCCCACCTAGTGATACCATTTTGTCTGAACTATAACCAATGCTTTCAGATCTGGTGTGTAAAGCTAAGTGTCTGTACCCATAGCGATTTGAATTAAAATGTCCATTAAATATACCCTATATGGATTCAAGAGCTGAGGTGTTAAGTGCCAGGTCTGAAAATGTTGGTATATGTATTCTGTAGCAATGAAGGGGAGAAGGAAAGGGTAACATTAAGGAAAAACAGTGAGGATTTTTTTCTTAATCAGAATTCATTTATGATGCTGCCATCGAAGTGTGCATGTGGAAGCATTTCTTTAGAAAAACTGAATTCTTTAAAGGCATGTTGCTGCTTCAGTAGCAAAACTAAACTGTAGAATGCTAGGAAGTTCTTCCTTCATCATTGGGTTGCTTTTATGTGTTCATAAAAGCTCTAATAATAACTTCATTTTTTGAGCTCTGTACACATTGTGGAATTCAGGTAGTGCTCACCGCAGTTCAGAGGAGCTGTATAGAGTGTGATGTGTTCAGGCGCTATTTTGTGTGTGGTTTTTGTTTTCTTTGTGTGATAGATCAGTGAATAGAGACAGCAAATTTCAAGGAGTTTCTGGCTTAAAGAGTGAATACCTTTTTCTGCTTGGAAATTTATTTTCATAAATCTCATTGACATGATAGGGAAAGTAAAATACTTAGGGTATGTAACTGTCCTGATGAAGATATACAGACCTCCTAAAAACTTAATCTGCTGCTTAGAGTACAGAAGGCTGAAGTTTTGCTTATATAGCTAAAATTGTTACAAGATTGAAACCCCAGAGGCCAACTCCAGAGAGGAACTGTGTGCTCAGCTCATGTATGTGCAGTGGTTCATTTTTCAGCAATTTTTTCAGCAACTTGCCATTTAAATGTTATCACATAAAGGCACTGGGGGTTTTTCATCTTCTGTTGTTAACTTGAGGTGCCATACCGGCAACTGCACGTGCATACCGGCAAACTGTTTGTTTGGTTTGGTTTTTTGATGTGTTTGTGTTTTTTGTTGTTGTTTTGGTTTGTTTGTTTGTTTTTTAAGAGCTCAGCTCCCTGTTCTTAAAGTGTATTTTAAAAGAGATGTCTCAGTTGCAGTTTTGGGGGAATGCTTGTATTGCTGCCAGCTTACATCTCCCACTGGGAGCCACTGTGGAGCAGGGATTACTTCAAATAGGTTTTAGCAGATTAAACAAGCCACCAAAAAAAGCTTTTCTTTATTTTTCCTTCCTCTCTTTACAAATAACGCAGTAGACAGAAGGGGATGAGTTACAATTTAGTGTGTCAACCATAACCAGCCTTTATCTCAGGAGGGTTTTTTTGCCAACTCTACTAACATGAGTAAAGTATCATCTGAAAACCCTTAAAGATAATAGCAAGTATGTATATGATATCAGACTTGTAGGAATACGTGGCTTTTGCTAAGTTTCTGCACTGTTGCTACATTGTAATTTTACACTTTCCTTCTCAGGCAAATCTTCTCTTTTGTTTTGCCTCTGCTTTCTGGGACTAAAAGGCATTTAAGTTTTGAATTAGTGTATACTGACACAAACCAGTTCTACTAAACAAGATTTTTGCTAAACAAGTTTTTCTTGCTTTTACACTGAATAAAATATCTTTTTATTTCATTGGGAAAAAAGGAGTAAAGCTTATGCCTGCATGCATGGGCTGTGGTTCTGTAGATGCAGTTGCAATTCTTGCTCATTTGACTCCGGGGGCTGTTGAGGTCCAGTTGAAGTTTTTTCATTTAAGCCGATCATTTGGTTTCAAGAGAGAGAAGATGCTGTGTGTTTGTAGTCAGAGCCCACACTTTATCTGGTGTAGAGAAATGCAATCCATATAGTCTCTTATGGTGTATGGCCACAGGTTGCCACTGAGTTTCTATCCATAAATGTCGCTCTGTGTGAATAAAGCAGAAGTGGCAGAGAATCTTTGAAATTCTATTTGGAGAGTAAAAGTAAAATTCTATTTGAAAGATAGGCCACATGCAAAAGATGTTATCGTGTTAAATTATTGCCTCATGTCCTATCTGTATGTACCTGCAGGGATTTTTCCACATCATAACAACACCTTTGCTGTTCTAGATGATTCCTTGTTAGAATCTGTAATCAGTTTCATATTTGTCTCCAGCTGAAATATCTTCCTCAGTAAGTCCAGCCATTAAAGGTGAAATAATGCAGCTTGCTTCACTGATGAGTGATTACATATTAATTATACAATACATATTCATATTGTTGAAGACACTTTATAAGATTGCTGGCATTTTCCCCCTAAGTTGATCAAGGATGGGTGTACCTTTATTTCTTCTACAAGCTTTATGAAGAAATTATTAAAAACATTATTCCTAAGTCTTTCAGAAAACAGTTGCATATCATTCAACTAATAGAAATATTTCCTGTTTCTAAAGAAGTAAAACGTGTGCTTTAAAGTGTATGCTTAAGGTCTAGTTCTATATTCTCACAAATTTTTTGCAAGAGAAAAGCAATCACTTAATGCTTTCCAATCCCAAATTACTGTAACAGGTGCCCAGCCTCATCAGTTCCTCTCAACCTTTGTATTTGTGCACTCTGTATACTGTAAGTAAGAACAAGTGTGAAGTATAATTGCTAGTTACGACTGAATTGGGGAAAAGGGTTAATTTTTTTCCGAACAACCCAAGCTTCTGAAAAGATGTTTTTTGGGTTTTTTGGGTTTTTTTTTTAAGTTCCCTCATATTCTTTGGAAACTAAATTAACCTCCACAGCAGTACAGTTTATTGTGGACGAATGATAATGGGATTAATGCTCATACACAGAAAGCATGACACTGTAAATCATGTCATTCTTGAAATGCAGTTACAGTCAAAAAGGTAACTGTTAAAATGACAGTGTGGAGTACCATATTTATTCTTTCTCAATGATTTCCCTCTTAAATGTGTTTAGCTTGCAATTCAATAAATTATCTTCCTAAATGCCAGCTGTTCAAACTGGACTTGAAATCTTAAATTTGTCTCTCAACTCTTATCCACCGAACAGAGTTCACTTAACGAACCTTAGATGCCACTCCTTTTTGGTGATGGGTGAGGCAGAATAGGACCCAGCTCGTTCTTCCATGTGGTAGCTGGAGTGACATTAGAACTGCATTGCAACTAATTATGAAAACTTTGCTAGATGAGGAAACAGATGCAAGTCTGTAAATAGAAGCTGTTATGTGGACTGGAAATATGTAATTTTTACATCTTACATTTTGTCTGTGCATACCAAAGTTAGAACAAATACAGTTGTCATTATATTTCCTTGGTAAAGAGACAAAATACCTGAAAGGTTGGAAGCTGGGCTATCCAAACCCACAAAGTATTTTCAAAGTCTAATGTGTATCACTTTAAGACTGAATTACTTATATCTATGGCTAGTAATAATCAAATATTTTAACTTCTTGAAGAGTTGCCCTACAAGATAGCACAGCTGTAAATTGAAGTGCTGTCAAATGGTACTTGTTTGTCTGGGAAGCCTATCTTCAAACTCATTTTTATGTTCACTGGGGTCTTTTTTAACATTTTCCCTTTCCATTCCTTACTAGTTTTCCCCCAAAACAGAGTCCATGAACATCTCAATCTCTTCACCTGGCTTCCCTAGCAAAGCCAAAGCCTCCAGATCTGAGTGCGACCGGAATTATTAACCAGCTGATACAGTGTCCATCATGTTTGTAGGCTCCTTTTCTCCCTGTCACCTATCTTCTTTTCCATATAGAACAATTGCGTCATTATCTGGTTCAGTAAAATGAAAAGATTTAAAACAAAACTTTCAGTCCACAATTTGCTAAATATTTTCCTTGGCAGAAGCTTCATTACACAATAAATGAGTCCTTTGGAAACAGCCAACTGCTTCATATAAAACAAGCTCCTGTTCCTTTGTTGCATTCAGGGGAGAACAATGAAAATTCACTGTTACTGGCCACATCAACCTGAATGAAAGCCAAATAGGAAAATTGAAAATGATTGTCAAGTTCATCATATCTAATACAATAGAGGCAAATTAGAGTTATCTGCAGCAGCAGAAGTAGCAGCAGATTGCATTATAAATCATCATATCATTGACAGTCAATTACATTCAAAACTTTTCAAGCATGAGACAGCAGCACTGTTTATCTACTAACAAACTTATTCAAGCCAGAAAACACAGTGTGGGTGCATGAGGAGAATTTCTTGGGGGTCTGAAGGGTTTGCATTAAAAAACAGAATTTCAGCAAAAACATATTCCATGAAGGGTAGAAAGGACAAAGCCTGGTTTGATGCAAAATTATGTCTTTAAGCCTATTCTAAATTTCTTCTTCCACTACAGTAAGCGCACATTTTGTCTATTGTCTAGGAGAGCCCTCCAGTAATGTCAATTTATCTCCAGGCTTCTTTCCTTATTTACCACTTCTGCTTTCACAATACTCCTAGCTCCCCTCTGAGTTCCCAGCATTTGCCACCTTCCCTTGTTCTTTTATTTGTTTGCTTGTTTGTTTTCAATTTAAAGTACATTTTTAGTTTGTCTCCTTCAGGAATGAAGAGCTTTCTGTAAGTTATTCAAAGTAAGGAGCCTTGCATTTTGGGGAATCAGTGATTCACGTAATGGATAATGTGATTTTAATTGAAGAAATTCTAATCAAATAGATTGTGTAAAAAATTAATATGAATTGAGAGAATAGTCTTGACAATATTTTACCAGTCAGTTTATTGTACAAACTTTGAGAATTGGACTGAACCCTCAGAATTAAATGCAATTTTTTATCTACTGGAAGTTACAATGGTTTTACTTTCTGGCTATTCCTGTGGGCACCAAGAAGAGGACAGAGCAGAGGCAAAAATTTCAGGCCCTGAGGGGAAGGTTTGTGATTTTGCTGTAGTGCAAAAGAAGGGGAAAGTGCTCCATATGATGGTCCATCTACTTTTTCGATAAACGTGGAAAGCCCCGAAGCAGTAACAGAATGTAATACAGGGTTAGTATTGATCTTATATCCACATGCCTGTATGAGGTGGGAGAGTTTGTTGGGTTTTGGGGAGAAGGTGTTAAGTTTGTGTTTATTTTTTTCTAATTGAATCTGGGTAGATCTCCAGAGGCTCTCTTTAAAGATCAGGTCTCTTCATATTTTGGAATGACTTGAGAAAACTATCATGCAGTAGAGCAGTGAACTGCACTAACATTAAATTGGCTAAAGAGTTAAGGTTGAGAGCTGTTCTGCTGCTTTGCAGAATAAATGATTTATTTTTAATAAGAAATAATAATAAGATTTCTTGTCTGAGGCCGTCCTTCTGCAAGAGCTTTGTGCTCTCAGTGACACTGTCTCCGACCCATCCCAGTCTTCTGACTCCAGTTATATAGTGCATGGAGACATGGCTGCGATTCATTCTCAGTTCGAGTCCTAAACCACCAAGTAATTTTTGTCATTAGCCACCCAGCCCTTGATGCCTCTGAGATGAGAGGAAGATAAAGGTGAAGAGCCAGCTTGTTACAGTTGCCACACATCTCTGATGAATTTTAGTTTTACTACACCTGAGAAGTGATCTGTGGGTCCCTCTAATATTAGGTAGCCAGCTGAAGTGCTAAACTTAGCACTTCTTGGATAGTTAAAAGGAAAATAGACATAACTACAGAATGTGCCTCAGATATTAGGTGGCTTAAATAATATTAAGAATCTAGAACAAAAAGTGAGATAATGTAGGTACCATAGTGAATCGCCTGAAGATACGTAGGATGATCCTCTTAAGGCTAAATCAGAATGAACAGAAACAGAAATTGTTACACCAGAATTATTTTGAAGTGCTAATGAGTTAGCTGAACATCTTGTGCATAATGCTGCATAAGAAAGACTTGTGTATAATGGTGAAATCAAAAGTGTGTGTGCGATTTGATGTATCTGGAAACAATAAAAAAGGCTCTTAGCTAATGTCTTTATCAAGGAAGTAAAGAATAAAAATGTGGATACTTTGCGTGGAATTCAGATGCCTGAAGAGAGTTGTCCCATGCAGTTTGCGATGCCCTGGCATACCCCAACTATACTGCTCTTCTACAAGGATGTAGTTGACCTAAAAGTCCTACGTTCTGTCTGCCCTATGAGACAGCAGATTCTGTTATGTGACAGAGTCTCTGAGGTATTTTAAATGGCATTAGACACCGCTGTTTAGGAAACTGAATCTCATCCAGTCTTCAGACTGTTGTCATGTTATGAAAGGCCAACTGCAAAATATAAAACAATTATGCAGTCAGTGTGGTTGTTTGCTTTTGTTTCAGTAGATGTTTCATTGAGTCTGTGCTGAAAGCTACATTTCTGTGGTTAGCCAAAGTCTAGCATATTTTCAAAGATTTCCAGTTTTACTAATTCCTTTACACAATTCTGACTGTAAATCATATAGTTATTTATCCATCTCCTCTGCCTCTTTTAGCTTTATACAAAACACTTTTGCACTCACTATTGAAATAGTGAATACTAAATTTAGTATGTAAGTAGATTTTTGGAGGTTTATGTTCCATATCCTTACCATGTTAAAAAACTGTGGCGTTTGGCTTGCTTGTTTGCTTTAATGCTTCTTGACAGCTGGGGTATGACAAAAAAGCTTTTCTGTATGCTTGTTCAGAAATTTTTTGGACTGACATTATCCAGTAGCAACAAATAAGCCCTATTGACCCAGGTTATTTTACATTCACTTTCACACATTTCACGTACTGAGTTCTGTTGTGTGCTTTAATCCAAAGGAATAGATCAGGATTAGTATCTCTGTGAGTGATATTTCGAGAATGAGTTAAGTCAGAAGGACATTATTATGTTTACAAATGTGTATTTCAATAAGCATAATAAAAATGCTAGATTTTGAACTGTGCTTTTGATTACTTGAAATTGAAAGTTATTACCATTATGTTATCATAAATACAAAAGCAAACTTATGATAGGAACATTAGTTAATGTCAAGAGTTCTGATTTGATCTCAATAGCATAAAAGGCTATTCAAATCACAGGTTTCTTGTTTTGCTTTGTTGTTGTTTTTCCTTTTATTAGTCAAATTCATTAATATTTTGGGACAGTTTTTCAGTGGCTTTCTTTTTAGCTATACTCATAAAAAGATAAATAACGTCTTCATTTTTTCACCTATACTGAGCTATATGATTCTGCTAGTGTTGATTGAAATTAGTAGGATACCTGTCTTGGTTAATGCTGTGTATGATCCTTTATTTTAAATACTAGAATTAGTTTTGCAAACCCAATTTTCTGCTTACTAGCTTTAAATATTTGGTTTGATTTAATATTCTGAGCAGGCCCAGACAGGGCTTTTACAAAGCAGTACTGACATATTGCTAAGTAGTATTTAGATTGTAGGAATTCATTTGATACTTTGTTCTTTCTTTCTTATTGAAGTGTTCGTATTGCAAACTAATACTCAGGATGATGTTCAGACGCCTGAGCATATCAAACCCTCAAAACCATCCCACTTCTTATTAATTCATCCTGAATTTTAGCCTTATCACAAAAGACTTTGTACTAAAACAACATATTTCTTACAGTTGCAGACCCTTGATGTCCATCTTTACTAAATGCAACATGACTGAATTTCTGTGCTTCCAAGGAAATTTTTTTTAAAAAGTCATCCGTTTTGCAAAGTGATGCCATCTTTGAGGGTTTATTTTGGATTTCTTGGTGGATTGGGATCATACTGGGATGGAGACAACTGTCTGGTTTTAACTGCTTCCCAGTGGGAAATATCTTATATTTAAAAAGCCCCATTAAAAGCTACGGAAATGCATTTTTTTCTCAGAATTCTGTAGTGTATAGACAACATGCATAATTTAAGTAACACATTTGGGATTTGCACCTTCTTTCTATTATTTCGTAGGAAGGAAAATGATGGCTTGTCAAATCATGCTACATGTTCTAATTTTTGATAGAAAGAGCGAATATGTTTATAGAAGGTCACTCAACTCCTGTAAGAAAGGTTATTAATGTGAGAAATTATTTGCTGAGGTAAACCACCTCTGCTAGACAGCAAAATTCATCACTTCAGTCTTGTTTAGGCATGTACAAAATACACTGTAAACGTTAAAAATTCAAGGGAATTAGTGTTTTAACCAAAATATTTTCAGGCTATCCTAGCAGTAACGCTCAGGATCGATGAGAACTGATTTTGACAGTGTCGACACAAATGGTTTCTCTGACACGATTCAAGGTTTAGGTTGCCAGCTGTCAGCTACAGTGTGCTGACACAGGGTTGGGTGTGCAGTGACCCCACAGAATGGGTTTACCCTCCTCCTGTTTGCAAAGAAGTAAGACCAGGCTTGCAGGTCGTTATTGTGAATTTAGCTAACAAGATGTAAATTGTGGCAAAGTGAAATTGCACCTGATCGGACAAATTATATGCCTTCAAATAATGAAAGATTTCTTTTATACTTATGATTTTTTTGTTGTTTTCCTTTAAATAAGTTTGCCTTTCATGTTGTGGTTGCTTTTTAAAACACCTGATAGATTGTCTGGCACCCAAGTCAGTCTTCTGGTGTCCCATTAGATTAGTACTCATCTTGTTCTGTATATGTATCCTCTGTAGTTTTAAGGAAAATTATGTTGATTTTTTTTCCCGTTTACTAGCAAGTATCAAACCATATTTCCCAAGACTCCTGTATTCAAATTGCAATTGAAACTTCTTCAAGATGGTGATCACAGAAGACTAGCTTTGTCTAGTCATCAAATATTTTTCTCTCTAGATAATATAGTACCAATATTTATACTAGTTATGTTTTTGAATGGTCAACCGTTAGTACTTAAAGGGCAGAAGGTTATTCTGGCATTTCTTGAAAAATTGCAAAAGTTTTTTTCAAAGAAAAAGAGAGTTGTGAGGTAGGGTGTTCAGTTTCATTTTGATATTCTGAAGACCTAAGTTTATCAGGCAGTTGTTCGTGACACTGTACAAATGTCTAAGACTCAAATTTTGAACATGTTTGAATAATATGTTTAAATAAACACTTGGAACCTACATTTCACTCTTCTTCCTCACAGAGAGGAAGATGCTTAACAGTAGAATGAGGATAATGGACTTTGACAAATTTGTGGATCAGATAAGTAAGCTCCTTGAGGAAGATCATCTGAGCTATATTGAGAACTGGAGACACACACTCTGGTAGAAGTACAGTTGCAAACCCTTTTGAGATGTCCAGTCTTCATGCACCATCATACAGAATTATTTGACCCAATACCCAGTGGAAGTGTTTTAATGAGTGCATAGAGTACATGAGAAATGTGATGACATAGGGTATGTGATGAAGTACATGCTAAGGTATGGCTGCCTAAAAGAAATACCTTAAAAAATGAAATTTAGGAATAAAAGTAAAACATAATGAATGAGAGTTTTATCTGAATCTTCTACTTTTTGAGGATGCATGGAGGTTGAGGGAGTCCATGGGGATTATAGGAACGTAAATATGTTACTGGGATTCAAAATAAGAAAAAAAAAAAAAAAAAGAACCAGGGTGTTATAGCCAGTCACACCTGAATCCTTGGAGATAGTCTAGAGCAACTTGTTAATATAATTTAACTCTAAAATGATTTTGACAGGGTAACAGATGTATAGAAATCTGTAGATGTACACACCATGAGTTTAGTACACTCTTTTATCCTGTCCTACATGATATTTTTGTAGGCAAACTTGGACTCCATTTAACCAATATGATGTGATGTATATGAATCAATCAGTTATTGTTAAAGTCGCTTCAAATTATGAAGGCATGTCAACAGAATCCTGCATTCACCTGTCCTGGAGAAAGTATTATTTCCAGTGTTTGCATTAATAATTTTGATGATAAACTTATGTATCTTCATAAAACTTGCAGAAAAAAATCAAGGTATTAATAAAGTTCACATGTGTAGAAGGTTTGTTGGGGACCAGCATTCAAAATCTTAGAAAACACCTTTGAAGTGACAAGTTGATACTCATTCAAGTTTTGTGGGAAATGTTACACTCAGAGAGGAGAAATTAAATGCATCAAGCCAAAAACACCTGGCTAATCAGATGATAGTGAGAAATCTAAAATGAATTAACAACATTCTCCTGTAAAATGTATTAACAGTATATTGTTTACAAGATGTGGAAAATATTTATTCAAGTCATTGCTTCTGAGTCTATATCTAGGGTGTTGTCTAGTTTTGGTCATCATGGTTTAAGGAAGAGTTGAGCAAGCTGGAGAAAATCCGAAAGAGAAGAGTAAGAATGATGAGTTTTGAAGACATGACCTATAAAGAAATGTTGATAGAATGTGTTTTATTGAATCTAGACAAAAGAAGACTCAGACAAAATATGAGGTCTCTGTTATGCCAAAAATTGTTGCTAGCAGGAGAATGATCAATTGCTTTTCTTGAAAAGCATGAAAAAAAAAGCATGAAAAAGAAGAATAAATTGGGTTAATCTATGGATTAAGGTTAGGGTAAAAGACATAAAAGCTTATCAGGCAGTAAACCACTGGAATAAATTACCCACAGATATTTTATTTCCTGGAGTTTTCCTCAGTTTTGCCAGATGTCTGATAAATAAGTCAAGTGCAATTGCTTTTCATTTTATGTAGTTGAAGTAAGTGTTCTCTAAGATCTCATTTCCCATTCATTAATATGAATCCATAGAATTTATATTTATTGTCCTGGGTTCATTTTGCATTTTTGTGCCTCAGTTTCTTCTCCTTAAAATATCAGAATATTTTTTTCTGCATTTTGTACTCATGGGAGTATATATACATGAAATATTGAGATTGCTTGGATACTGTGACAACGGAAGCCATATACGTTTACACAGTAGAGTGATAGACAGCTAGTCTACAAAGTCATTGTGAAAATGACATCTCTTTGTCTTGAATTCTTGCTTTCTATTTCTGGGAGACTGGAAGATACAGCAGCTTCACAGAGCTGTAAAGGAAGTATCTAACCTCAGTTGTGCCTCTTGGGACCCCTTGGACAATTTTTGGAGAAGTGTTATTTGCATATCTCCCATCAACTCTTTGGCAAGTATGGGAAAAGTTCCCAGCTGCCAGTTTTGACAGCCACAGTTCTGGCAGCCGCTAGTCTGGAAGGGGAAAGAAGAAAAAAAGGAAAAGTAATAGCACTGGTATTTTTGCGTAGCTTGGGTGACATTTAATATTACCTGCTGAAAATAATAAAAATAAAAAGGTACGAATGAGGAGGAGAAAAAAGGGTTCCAACTCATGTAGCAGATAATAGTAATTTAGTATTTTAAAGCAACTCAATGACTATTTCATCTCTGAACAGCTCCACTTTCAGCTTGTTAAACTGAAAGTAGAAATAAGAAATTACAGGCTGAAGGAATGGGGTTAAAAATAAAGCTTGAAGTGGGCTGGTAAACTGCAACTTCTTGGGGAAAAGTGGTTTAGCTAATGTCAGTTTTCTTTTGTAATTTCCACAAGGAAAGGTCTGGTACTGCTAAGTCTTTCTCAAAACAGATGTTACTTTAATACAAAGGTAGAAGTATATAATAACGATTATATAGAATAACTAATTTTTTAGGTGTTTGAAGGATTTAGAGACACAACTTAATGAAAGGGAGAGGTGCCGTTTCATATATTTTATTTTTACTTTTACTTTTTTTTATTTTGATTGTACAATAAACCAGACTTCCTTTAACTTTTCAGTTAACTGTGTGGTAATTTTAAGGAGAGATCATGATGTGCCTTAGCACTGGTTGGTGGTCATTTTAGTGGGATTTGTATTTTCATTCACTAGGAGACTACAGTTTTCTAAATGCAAAACTGATGTTCTAAGAAATTTTGTTTGAGTAGGAACCACATAATTTGACCTGGAGGTCACGTTAGATTTTCTCTTGTATTGAAGTATCATAGCTAGTATTAATCTGTATTTGCCTTTTGTTTTCCGCTATATGTTATCATGATGCATTACCATTATAATAACAAATAGCCTGTCAACACATTTACTGGACCGCAACCCTCTTGGGATAATCACTGAATTTTCATCAAGACTGCAATGATTAGTGTTTCTGATTATGATAATCAAATAACTAATTAGCTATCATGTTTCAGAAAGAGATAAAATTAAAAATATTTTCAGAATATGTTAAAACTGAAGTTTTCAGCTACTTCCACTTTTTTTTCTTTTTTTTTTTTTTTTTTTTCCAAAGGATTAGAGCATGTGGGAAGGCATGGACATGGCTAATTTTTATTGAAAAGGAGCTGAGATGTTTCTCGCTCTGTCCTGATACATAGAGACGTATACTTATGTTCCTACCCTGTATTTCTGAGCAGACCTGATTAAAGAATATGATGAAATTACTACTGGCTTTGTATGTTTCTTTTCCCTTTTCTTCATATTTTGTGCCCTTTTTTGTGTGAATTTTTGGAAATGTTGAAGTCTGATTAGATGTCAGTGTAGAGGCAGAGAGAGATCTCTTCGCAGATTACCTTGCAGGGGTGCTGTATTGTGTTGTTGAGATAGTGTTCTGTAGTCTTCTCACCTGTACATGCATTTTCTCTTCCTTTATTTGTACATGATGAAAGCTTGTGGTGTTCTTTCATTTAGTTTTTCTACCTTCAGAAGTGAGTCCCTGACTGGAACTTCTGTTTTTTTGTGGGTTTTTGTTTTGTTTAGTTCTGTTTTGTTTTTCTGTTTTGTTCTGTTTAACGGTAATGACAGAGAAAGAAGGCAACACAAGGAACTCTGGAGTTTGTTAAAGGATTCATTATAAGCATTTCCAGTTCCTTGCTTGTTTGCAGAACTGTCGTTGGATCCAGATACTTGCAATTGCTTTGTTTTCCACTCTGTCCTTCATCTGTGCTCATTTTAAATGTCACAGAGAGAGGTGGTGACATTATGGTAATTTGTAATGGAATCCAGTGTTACATTGCCCCATTTCTTTGACCTCAGCAAAGAGCGCTTGCTGAGAAGAACAGAGGATGATTACCTCCCCTCTGAGCACGAACTAGCTGCTATGGCTACATGACCTTGGATTTAAAGAAAAAACTCTAAAATTGCTGTGCAGAGGTTGTACAGGTCTTGTGCCTAAAACAAAGAAAGGATTTCAAAGAGAATTTTTTTTCCCTTCTGTGGCTGAGTTTATAGATTCTTCCTCATACAATATACCTCTCATTCAGAAATTCCCCTGTCTAAGCTTGTGAGATCAGTTTTCAGTGAATGTGAAAAGAAATGAGGCTCATATGTATTTAGGATATGCGTTTTAAGAGATATCAAGTTTTTATAGGAGAATTAGATGAAAGACTAAGTATTGCAGTTTATTATGAGTTCGTGGCTGGAGTCAGACTGTACTTGTATCAAGATAAGGATTTGCCTGAAAGATTGCTGTGGTTTGATCCTCCTGCAGCCTAAATGCAGGAATTATTGAGCTCCTGACTACAAAAAGACTCTCAAAGCAGCCCCTGAAACTATATCAATTCTATACTGCTAGAACATAAAAAATGGTGGCAAGATCAAAGGCATAGTTCAGCCATTACTGCTCCTTTTAAAAGAGAACTGAACAAGGTCATGTGGGAGGACCCTATGAATGGTGGAATGGAAGGAAGATTTCAATCTCCCTTTGAAAATACACTGGCATTAATATGATTTTCAAGAGCATGAATAAGAAGCTCTACAGTCAAAGCACTGCTGCAGGAGCTGGTTTTTGGCCTTTTTTATGTCAGTTACAATTACACTGGAGCTCCAAATAAGAGGTGAGTAAAGCCTGAGGACATGATTCTGCATTCACTCCTCACCCAAAACTCCCCCTCACGCTCAGTGGGAGTATAAGGGAGAGTTTTCTGTTATGCGACACTGCTTCAGTTCTTGATTCTGGTTCACAGTGAAGGAGATTCACTGTGCAATGGATTCGTTGTGCAACTTCCTTATTTCTCCTGAATCAAACAAATGAAAACCAAAGAAAATAACCTAGTAAGAAGATTATCATTCCTAATAATCTAGTTTTCTCCAGATGTGTTCTGGTACTTTGATTTTTAAAAAATTAGGTACTTCAATCCTGTTAAAAGTCAGAGACTACTGAGCTCTGTCCAAAGAATAACCGATATTTTCATGTAGTACCTTTGATTTTGGGTCTTGACACTAATTGTTTTCTTTTCTCTTGATGGTTATCAGATTGTTCACAATATTGAACTCAAATATCTAAGACTGTCAATTACTTGATGGATTTTATATATATATGTCTATAAATATATCTATCTATATATCTTTTTTTTTTTTTTCCCCATCAGGAGAATAGGAAAAGTAAAATTGCATTTAGAAGAGCTGCAGGATGAATGTCAGTTGTAGGTTACTGTAGCATTTTCCCCTCCATCTTAAAGAGAGGTTTTATTTGTTCTTGAGGGAACAGACCTTAGCTTTGGTATCCCTTTGGGCTTCATAGATTTCAAAATTTCAGAGTAGGCTAGACTGTTTTGTGGATTGAAAATGAGAGGAAAAACAGTGAACTTTTCAGTCATACTGAACATCTTCCTGTTTTCATACTTAATATCTTTCCCCCCCTTGAAGCTTTCTTGTAATTGTTTTTACTGCAAAGCTGGCAAAGAAGAAAGCTTAAGACAGTATAGAAAGATCATTTTAATCTTCATTATATTGCTATGTAATATTGTAGCCCAGGTTCACAAATCAACTTATTTCAAAATGTCTTCTGTATCCTGACCTTACCACATTCACTGTCCCAAGGTCCAAATAAAGAATATGTTCTCTATCTAAAATCTAAAACGAACAATTGTATGAGAGTGCACATATATTTGTGCATGTAATGAAAAGAGAAAATTGCTAATTTTAAAAGTCAAATCTAATGTTTAAATGTACTAAAATACATATTACTGTTAGCTTTCTATTCCCATGAATTGCTAAACATATTTCAAGAAAAACTGTATTTTGAGCTGTTTGCTTATATATCTGATCACATCTGTAACATCTGCTGAAATGCATCTACTTTTGGATGGATTGTGACAGGTGCTTAGAAAGGTGTCTTCCTTTAAATTCACTGATGGTTTTTATGATGAAAGCTAAATTTGAACTCTGATCTAAAATACAGCTAGTTTCCATATTTAGACAGGCAATCACTTATTTTAATCAGATACCAGTATTACAGTGTTGTGCTTCAACTGTTTCAGAAATAAATTTCTGTTGAAATATACTGCACAGCAGGTTGGATTTTTTCTTGTATTGCAGGAAGGTCGTATTTCATATTAAATATGTAAAATGAGTTAATACTGCATTGTAAAGATAAGTTCATAAAATTGTACAATATGGATAGTATGTTCACTATACTTAAAATGCTTCAGTTCTTCAGCAGAGTCAGTCTCCTTAGCAGCAAATGGAATGAATTCATTTTGCTATTAATGAAAAATATTTGATGTATTCTTCCTAAGGCAGTCTTTGGACCAAAATAGCATTTGTATTCATCTGCTTGTAAAGTTACAAATGCCTACATTTCTTGTATCAATTTATTTAAGGCATAATGCTGAGGAAATCGCAGTGGCCTGTAACGCAGATCTGTAGAGCCAGTCCAGCATGTTATCCTATTGTAATTTGAAACCTTTCATTGCATTTTCCTTCCATGAAATAATTTTTTGGCAAGACAATAACTGTATGTGAGGAAGTAGAAGACAGATCCCATTATTATTCAAAGCACATTTTGATAAGTGTTTTTTTGTTTGGTTGGTTGTGGGTTTTTTTGTTTGTTTTGTTTGGTTGTTGTTGTTGTTTTTAATGTGCATACCCATGGCTACTTAGTCAGAACAGGGGTTATAAAAAACAAATATAAAATCATAGAATAGTTTGGGTTGGAAGGGACCTTCAAAGGTCATCTAGTCCATCCCCCCTGCAACGCGCAGGGACATTTTCAACTAGATCAGGTTGCTCAGAGCCCTGTCCAGCGTGGCCTTGAATGCTTCCAGGGATGGGGCATTTACCACCTCTCTGGGCAACCTGTTCCGGTATTTTACCAACCTCCCTGTAAAAAATTTCTTCCTCACGTCTAGCCTGAATCTCCCCTCCTTTGATTTAAAACCATTACCGCTTTTCCTGTTGTAACAGGCCCTGCTAAAAGTCTGCCCCCATCTTTCTTATAGGCCTCTTTTAAGTACTGAAAGGCAATGGTTATGAAGCATTTAAAGCTGAAGAAACAGGCACAGGACATCTAAAAATGTGATCCTTACCAAAGTGTTTCTGCATTCCTTCTGCTTTGTGAGTAATGACTTGAAATTGCATCCGATTTAGATATAGTGAGATGGAAAGACGGGCAATAATTGAATGTGAATCATCTTTGCAGTTGGACTTTGAAATACAAGATTTGCTTTCTCCTAAGTGCAAGGTTTTGCTTACCATTCTCCAATCACTTGTTTCTCTGCATTTTTTTTTCCTTGGCACACTTAATGCTTTGTTGGATTTTAGCTGAAGTAGTCTGGCTTCTATATTACAGATCATTTACTGGGAACCTGCTGGGTTACTTTCAAAAAGGGTGCTGTTCTTCAGTTCTTAATGAAATCACCAACAATTTCATTGTAATCGTACATTTAATATATTATTCGGAAACCTTTGCTGGATTATTTTCAACAGGTAACTGAAATAGTGGTTTATTTAATGTTTCTGCAGTATGATGGCTATTACATGTGTAACAAATACACTGTTAAACTTGAGTCAGTTCTAATTTAAATGTTATCAAGTAACACTATTTTTTTTTCTTTTTTTTTTTTTTACTATAAAACCAAACATTTAACAATAGTTCTAGTTCAAGAGTAATTTTCCCTGATATTTTTAGGTGTGTTTAATTATGAACATATGCCGTAGAACTGAGTGTTCTAAACGTATTTTATTAATAATGAGAATACAAAATGCAGTGGAAAAAACAGTATCAGTATTTCAAATCTTTATGTCTCAACTCAGGTTTATTATCACAGTCTCAGAGTTAAAGGAATGGGTTTATTCTTATAATAGCATATATCCCTGGCTTGATCGTCAGCCAATGCTGGTTGTTGTTTTCCAGTGTGAACACCGTCCCTCTTCCCAGAGGCCTGGTAGCTCTTGTTGATGAGGACTCGGGCATAGAAAACATTGAGTGCCTCAGCCTTGCTTGTGCCTGCTGTCACTAAAATACCTACACTATTCCGTAACAGTCCTGCATTTTCGTCGTTTACCCTTTCACTATCAGTATTGTAGCAGAAATTCTTCTTGTTGCTCTTGATGTCCCTAGCAAGTGTCAGCTTTGCTCTCTTAACACCAGCCTATTGTGCTCAAGAAGTGTTTCTAAATCGCTCTTCTATATTGTCCCTGCTTCCACCTCTTGTAAATTGCCTTTTTTATATTGGGGCAATACAGTATTGTACAATTATACAAAGTTGTGCAATATTTCATTATACAAGTTTATGATAATAAATGTATTTCTTTGGGGTGGGAATTATGCTGGTAAAATTGCCTCAAGCCTGAAGAAAAACCAAACTTTGACTGGCATTTGGTTGTTTGGCTTCACTTCACTTTGGTGCTAAATTATTTCAAATCCTTTTCCAAACAGATATACTACTTATTTTAAACATCCTTTAGTATATATCATTTAAAAAAACACTAGTCATTTTGTGTAATGGAATAAATAAGTTATTATGGCAACAGGTACAGTTGCAAATTTGACAAGTTTAATTGCATGGAAAATGTATGGTACTCTGCTGTGATTCATCCTGTTTCTGTTAACATATCTTCTTTCTTGGTCTGTCCTTCCAGCTTTAAGAAAATCTTAAATGTTGGTTTTAACACAATGTTAAACATCTTTCTTGAGCGTGACTTAACAAACTTGCTACTGCAAAAAAAGGAAACTCACTGCCACCAGACGCTGTGAGTTTGTTTCTGTAGACTGAGTAACTCTTGAAATTTCAGTTTCTGTTGGTCTTGTATAGATATGCAGATGAACATTCAGTCGAAGACCTTCTGATGACTTCCTTAAATAATCATTGCACTGCACATAGTTGCAAGGTATTTTTTTCTTTTGCCTTCCACCTAATAATAATCTCATAGGCTTAAAAATTTATAGATGTATTTGTGCACACTTAATGATTCTCTTATTTACAAGCCATTGATAACAATTCTGACTATGACAATATTGTACAGACCATTATGTGCAAATACTTAACACTACTGGTATATGATACCAAAAATAAATTACAGTCTTGTAAATATTCTGCTTCTTGGTCTATTATTATACTGTGATATTTGCAACAACATAAGTCAGTGCATGTTTACTTACATTTGTTTATTTCCTATTATGATCCAATGGCCTTTTGTGGTATACATGATTCTTTGAGTAATTATGTGCTTATTCAGATTTGTTGGGATGTATTCAAAGAGTATTTAACATGAACCAAACTTGGCTGAGCATGTGTCAGTGGATAGGAGTTTACACCCTTTCAAAGACAAACACATAATTTGAGAACTTTGTAAGAATTGTTACTGACGAAAGTTACTGAACAGGCAAAATGGAAATCACACTCTTCCATCTTAAGATTTCAGCCCTACAAAAAATTTAGATTAGTTATGTGCTTTGCAGGAATAAAATGGCTATTAATGGTAGTAAGATCCTTTTCGGGTGTAAAACCATATAAATATATGGATTTGGGGTGTGTTTGTCTTTGTGTGTATATGTATATATTTATCATACATAAATGGTTAATTCCCTTCCTCCTCCCACAAAAGAAAGCCCTATCTTAATCTCTAGTTGATTTTGACGAAATTTCCCACTTTGTTTTATAAGGAACTTGGAGTATAGTCCTTACCTATTCCCTCCACTCATGTTCTTTAAACTCTGTTTCCTCACTAAAGAATGTGAAGAAAGACATTTCCTGCAGGGCTTTTGAATTTAGAGCATGGAATTCTTGATGAGGGAGTAGAAATTTGTGCTACTTGAAGCAAATAAATAAATAAAACGTTGTTTAGTGAGGAATAACTGGTGTAGCTGAGAGCGTGCTAACTCAGTCCTGATGTCTGTTGGCATTTTAATGCGTCCTGCAGCATGAATATAAGACTCCTGCCTCCTTAATTATACCAAACACATTTTATAATGATTCTATTGATCAGTTGTGAACAATGTTGATCTTGTAGGGAGGGTAGGTGGAGCAACTAAATAACAGCATACACTGCTATTGCTTTTCATCAGGGTAGTGGCACTGAAGTGCTTCTTAAACAAAAATATTAAATTATTTGTGTAATTGATGTAGCATGTATTTTCAATATTTTAAAAAGTAAGTGAATATCATTCTCAATTTCATGACTTGGACTGTTATCAGCTTCTGCCATTCACAGGAAATTACATCCTAAAATCTCAATAGATAACATGTAGCTGCTGTAAAAGCTAGTGAGATGAGGTAATGCTATGTAGGCAGTACAGATTGTCCCTGATTGAATACAGATTGAATATAGCATTTGGAAGAACTTTTGCCAATCACTGAAAATAGTCATTACATAATTAAAATGAAAGAAATGCCTTCCTGGATTGAATGACTTTTTTTTTTTTTTTTTTCCCCCACTAAGGAAAGTAATTAGTGGTCTTAAAATAGCAATGATATTTCAAAGTTGGATAAACCCTTGCAGAAAAAGGGTAAGGTTCATAAAGCAGAATCAAATTCAAGCTATTCTACTTTTCTTTCAATTGCTATCAGTACCTTTCCCCCCCACAAGTCCTCAGTTCCGGTACTGACAAGGAAATCATTTAACTTGATTAGAGAAACTATTCTTTGTATTAATCTATTTTTAATTACTGGTTAGATAGAATAGCTAATCCTGACATACAAAGCAGAGAGCTCTGTAATTTCTTTTCCTGGTTTTGCACTGGTTTTGAATCTAATATTTTCTTACTTAAGTAGAATTTGGAAACATAAACTGACTGCATAAACTGTGTCAAATATCTCATTCCAAGAGACAGACAATATCCTTCTGACATTAATCTCAAGGGGTAGTTTTGCATAATTCAATGAAATTGGAAAGAATATTTGATAATACAAATAAAGGTCAGAAAATGGGAGGGAAATGTCTTCCTTTTGCAAACAAAATGCGTAAGTACAATGTATGCCAAATATCATGCATTGTTGGATGGGGGAATGAATTGTGTTTGACCTGACAAGTTCCCAGTACTACCTAATGGTATTTTAAAAACCTATGTTTTACTGTGACTTTTTAGAAATACTGTTTGTTACAATTTAGCAGATCCGTCAGAGAAATTGCATGCTCTTCAGGAAAATGAGCAGTTATAACAGGCAAGCATACTTGCTTGTACAATTGAGACCTCTGAATTTCTTGTCTTTCACAAGACAGAAAAGCAGCAGCATTTCAAGTGAAAACATTTAGAGTTTTACAGTACTGCTGTGAAAGCACACTGTTTGCTGGTGAGAAAGTAGAACCTAAGGGTCCTATTCAGTGACCTTTAATGCAAATTAATACCCTACAGAATTTTGTAAATAAGTTGCAATTTCAATTTATCATTATGGAATATTCTTAGTTTATGTATCTATCATTAAATATCCCCTGTCACAAGAAAAAATGCTTCAAAACCCATAAATACTTATAATAAGTAGGTAGACTGGGGATCAAGATATCATTTTAGAAGAATTAAATCTGCGTCTGGCAAAGACTCATTCATTCTGAATGAGCAAGGATTTTTATGGTGTCCTTCTTTTGGTCCCCAAACTCCTTGTTGTAGTTGTCAGCAGTTGAAGAGGAATTGTTTATAAAAGGGGGTTGGACTAGATGATCTTCAAAGGTTCCTTCCAGTCCAAACCATTCTGTGATTCTATAAATTTGCCACAAACTAGTGAGGAGGTTATGAGTCCAAACTGTTCTCTTCAATGCTGAGACTGAATAGCTGGGCTGTTTTAAAGGCACATAATTTCCCAGATAGCTGGCAGTGAAGACTTTCTGTGTAGTCAGTGTACAATAATGCAGGACTAGGCAGAATTCTAACAGAGATCCATAGTCTGGAGCTGAGTTTTTATGAACAATTCAGCTTTCCTATGTAAAATTATAAGACTTTCTGAGTTACAAATATTTTCAGTGATTTCCATGGCTGACTTTGTCTGGAGCACTTGATGTTTTTTCTGCAGCGAAGCTCATTATTGGTAATCACCTTGAACTGAGAGTAACTGACTAGTTTTTCACAATCATTTGGCAGTCAAATTCAGTGCAACTCAGCCTAGTAAAGTTGACAGTATTCTTCTCACAACCGTGCATGAAATCCCTGTGTGATAATTCCTCATTTGCAGAAGACTGGAAAAAGACATTATGAGGTATGTTTCTAGGGAGTCTTCATGTTTGTGTCACTGACTTTCTCCTTGATCACTTGGAGGCTTCTCTTTTATGTTGCTGTTTCCTCATTAAGTTTGTTGCCATTTTCAACCATCTATTTTTGTGATGTTTTGGTGGGATTTTTTATGACATCTTCCATACACTATTAATTTATTAATACTGGTTATATAAAACTAAACAAGGGAAAAATACATTAATGCCATGAGCTAAAATGGTCCTAAAAATTGCTCCATAAATAGTACTTTTTAGTCAAGCAGTTCAAAGTACTGATTAAACTTGGCAACTCTTATTAGATTCCAGAGTTGGAAATTTCGTGCAGAGGTAGCTTAATGCTTTTCTATTTTGTTTCTATTTTATTATTTTTTTGGTTTGCTTTTTTTGTCTTTTGTTTTCCTTTTAGCTCAGTAGTCCAATTTCCAGAATTTTCTGTACAAATGACCACTGAGTATGTCCAGGTCAGCCCCACATTACATGACCAACAGTCCAACGCAGGCACATTTCGCTCATGGTACCCAGCTTCAGAGTGATGGGATAGTCTTCAGTTACACAATAATTTGAAGTGTTTACTTATGGTATATAGTTTATTCACATGTGCAACATAGGTCTTTCGTAAGACCTACCAACATTAACAAATTTGCTAGTAGTATCAAACTCAGTCATTCCAGAAAATCTCATTTGATTAAAGACTTGTCCTTGAATTCTAAGTTGTTCCTACTTCTCAGTCAGAACTTAATTGACACAAGATAGAGGTATTTCCGCTTAGCTTTTTTTTTCTTAGAGACAAACTATTTATGGAATGGGTTACTTAATCCATAAAGGTGACAAAGCCAGGCTGTTCTTCTCTATTATTTCCTGAACTTTAAAATTCTTATTACAAACCTCTAGTTTCAAATTTAGCCTGGCAATAGTGTCAGTGTAAAACACCGTTATCTAACTGTGAAGAGAACTTTTTTTGACAGGTATGGAATTTCAGAAGATACCTAGATATGTATGAATTTAACTTCTCATTTTTTTACTTCCTTGAATTTAATTGAGTAGTTTAGCCTTACTATATCATTTGACATTTTCAGTATTTTATGCTCAGAATCACATCTTACCACAAAAGATTTTTTTGTTTGTTACTTTTATGCAGCTCTTTTGTTCCACAAAAGACATTCAAACATGAAAGGCTGGAAACCTGGAGATGTAAAATTCCAGTACAAATCTGAAAGCTGCAATATGTCTTCTGACTCCCGTGGACTAACTTGCACTGCCAGAGTACATCTACCTGTACTTGTCTAAAACCAGTTTATCTCTGGGTCTAGGATTCTCTAGGAATGTTTAACTGGGTACTATATGGACTATACAGATCTCCATGGAGATCTAACCAGTGGCAGCAAAGGAATGGGATGGAAAATGCATTGCTTTAGACTGGCCTGAATGGAGAAGCTCAGAGAGTATAGATTAATCTGGGGACTGGGCTTGTCTGTTGTCATTGCAGTTATGGGAGTATGAGAGGCACAAACTGGAGATAGACGAGCCTTTTTTCTTTTTCTCCCCATGCTGGAGAAAGGATGAAAAAACAGCTTAAACACCCCTAGTTTGTCACGTTGAACTTATGCTGCAGTCCAACAATATGGTTGCAGAATATATATGCATATATATATATATATACACATGCCTGATCAAGTAGATGGCAATTTACCTATGGCAATGTTCAGTGCGGGCAGAAATATTCTCGCCTCTCACCTCTGCAATGTCCTCAGCACATTCCCCATGTACCATCATTCCACAAGCTGCTTAGGTTATATTTGTGGTCGGATTGCAGTCACATGTGTGACTTCAGTGTAGGCATACACTCAGAAACTGTGGGAATATAAATTGTTAAATTCAGAAGAGAAATGTGTTTAAACTTCTTGTAAGGAAAGCAGGGATTTCTGTTTCAGTGTTGTGTTTCCTTCTTTTTGTTTTTTGCTTGCTTGTTCATTTGTTTTTGCTTTCATTTTTGTTTCCTAGGATAAACAAAACATGAAGGATGTTGAATGTTTCTCTGGCTCATCCTGTTGTGTTTATAAGAATATGATCTTTATTTCTCTGGATTCCTTTACCCCTTCAGACCCTTTTGTGTATCTGAAGGTACATTTGTCTAAGACATGGAGAAATTTATCAAGTTAAAATATCGTTAGTTAGTAAGAAACACAAAAGGGTTTCTTTTTGTATGTGTTTTGGTTTTGATTAGTATAAGTGACTGTGTTAAATGCTCAGTGGTTTACTATTTCAACAAAAATTAAAAACTATCTTTGTGTGTACTCACAAACCTGAAGTGCATTCTGTGAAATAGATTATAAGGCATACATGCCCTTGCACTCACTTTCTCTGAAATTTGGAGAAAATTCTTCTGCTTCTCAAAAGTTAGTGTTGTCTTGCATTTTCTCACCTTTGTACAAAGAGACATTAGTGCAGTTCTCTTATCCCCCCTTTTTGTTACATTACTAAATGTTCTTCTCAGCAAACCCTGTTTGGCAACAGCTTTTACTGCATGCTCAAATAAAAACCTGTATGGAACAGCATATAAACACAGTGTAATATCTTGAAGTGTGAATTAGGAACCTTCAAACTGAGTTTGCTGCCTTGCCATTCGTAGAAGTATACACAGAGATCCCATTTTAATTGATGACAGTGTTTTCTTCTCTTACATACTTGTTTGTACAGTGAATAAAGGACAAAAAGTTGATTTCTAAGGATGTCTGTCCTACCTGTAATAGAATGTAAGGCTTTGTAACAATGAACTGTAAAAATACATATTTCCTTTCTCATTTTCTTTCCAACACGAAGTTATACACGTATTCTATTTAATATAGTTTCTGATCTTTTAATGAGAAATAAAACTGTTACAGGATATTTGCATTTTAATGGTACAGTAACTAGGCAATAATAATTACAGATTTAACATTTCACTTTTTTTTTAGTATTGAGTTTCTCATTACTTTGCAGTCTGGTATGTATCTTTAAACACCATGCCTCATGTGAACCATGTGAACTGTTATTGGAGAGGAACTGAAACCACATCACCATAGAGGGAGCTCTATGTAAGGTTAAGCACTTAGGTAAATGTTTGTCATAATGGGGCATAATCAGGCAAGTTAAACAAAGTGTGTAGATCGTAAAATTAAAACTCCAACATCAAAAGGGTTCAGAATTCATCTTGTGAACTCCAGGAGTGCTTTGAATCTTTTTGTAATGTCAGGCGATCTGCTCTTTATCTAAGAATGTACTTTTAATTAGGGGTCATGTCACTGTAGTGACTGAGTGAATCACAAGTATTCAAAAATAGAAATCCTTGCAGATTTATAGAATAAAGCTTGTTTTCAGGAACCTTAATGGTATGTGAAAGCAGGTGGAAAACTAATGAGTTCACTTTACATATGGGAAAAAATTGAATTTGAGTGCAGTGTAGAATGGGCTGGAAAATGGGGAAAAAAAAAAACCAGTTCCACTCCCCTCACATCCTTCAAGTGGGATTTTTTTTTTAAATTTTTCTTTAATGGATGTTTCTAAAGCTTTCCTGTCTTCCCCTGTTTCCTTCACAGAGGACATTGTGTATTTGTTCTTCATCACTCCTCTTCTCTTTTTATGAAAAAAATTGCATTTTTGATTTTCCAGTAATTGTCTGTTGGTTCAGCCTCTGTTCTCTGGCAGTTGCTGCAGCAATCTGTGTATTTTCAGGCATTTCAAATCCACACTTGCAGTGCTTCTTCCATAGCTGCTACCTCGTTCTGCTGAATTTAAAAAGACAACTTTAGAAATATAATGAGTAAATGATTTACTTTTTCCCATGACAACTTTTTTTTTTTCTGAAAGTATGAATGGATAAGTGAAAATGAATAATTAACTAAAACAATTTAATTAATCTCAGTATCCATCTCTTTTGTTTGATCAATTAGCATTCATAAGAGTGGTCCTACTGTACTCTGGCCAGGAGTTGACCTAGCCTATTACATGACCTTCAATAATAAGAAAAAAATTTAAAAAGCTAAAAGATCAGGACAAACATATTGTGTATTTATCACCTATTTTTTGTTTCATTCCTCTGCTTTTAACCTTTATAACCTGTGGTTTAAGTGCATGCTGGATCAGGGATTGTATTTTATCTTTGTAGTCGGTGAATCTTGATGGACTTCTATTCTGCAGTTATATATGGAAAAATACTTCTTTTTTTTTCCCTGTGCATTTAGACACACCAAATCCTATTTGACATTTCACTGAATTCAGATGACAACTGAAGTAAAGTAGTTGTTTCTTTGCTATTTCTGTAGTTCTGAATTGTTAATTTTCATGTGGGAGTTAAAATGCATGGACTTCATTTGTTTTCTGAGGTACTTTTATGAAATAACAACTAAGCAGTGTATATAACTGATCAGATAGTAAGTTTTTTGACAAAGTTTTAAAATTAGGCTATTTGATTGATGTTTTGCAATAGAAGGCAAAAGATAGAATAATTTTATGCTGCCCATTTTAGGCAAACGTATTGACCTCAAAGTGTGAAAAACAGCATCAAGTAAAATACTACACTTTTCCCAGACTCTGTGATCTTAACTAATAACCCACAGGAAGTCACATTAGGTTGTGTTTCAATGCAAGTAGCTGTTCCCTGTCACTGTCTTTGATGCTTCAGCTGAAGTAGTTTTACAAAGTCATCCAGCATGCAGTCTATGAGTGTCTCTGATAAGACTTCTTCTTTGTAGGGATGAAATCCAAAAATCAATGTCAGATGGAAATCCAAGTTCTCAAAGTTTGAAAGACTGATTGAAAGAGATTTTAATGAGTGCAAATTTCCAGCTTTACCTTAATAAATTGGGCAGAAAGGGCAACCATGAAATTTCTTGATCCAGATGTCTAGGAGAGATGTTCAAAAATAAGGAGGTTGAAAAAAGGTTTAAATGAAAGTCAGGAGTAACGTTTTGATAGAAAGAAATAAAGTTTTTCCATATTGTACCTTGAAATGTGTTTGGTTTATCCCCAGCAGGTAACTAAGCACCACACAGCCACTCGCTCACTCCCCCACAGTGGGATGGGGAAGAGAATCAGAAGAGTAAAAGTGAGAAAACTCATGGGTAGAGATAAAGACAGTTTAATAGGTAAAGCAAGAGCCAGGCATACAAACAAAGCAAAGCAAGGAATTAATTCACCATTTCCCATTCACAAGCAGGTGTTCAGCCTCTCCACAAAAGCAGGGCTCCTTCACGTGCAATGGTTACTTGAGAAGACAAACATAGTCACTCCAAGCATACCCCCTCCCTGCTTCTTCCCCCAGCTTTTATTGCTGAGCATGACATTACACGGTGTGGAATACCCCTTTGGTCAGTTGGGGTCAGCTGTCCCAGCTGTCTCCTCCCAACCTTTTGTGCACTGCCTGCCTTCTTATTGTCAGGTCAGTATGAGAAGCTGAAAAGTCATTAACTGCTTAACAACACCTAAAAAATCAATGTGTTATTAACATTATTCTCATACTAAATCCAAAGAACAGCACTATACCAGCTACTAGGAAGAAAATTAACTCTATCCCGGCCAACACTAGGATAAAATGTAACTCAGATTTTGAGGAAATTAAGTATATGCCTGTACCTTTGTGAAGTTGGATGATAACCACATTCCAATTACCTCTCAGTAATAAGAAGCATAAAACTTAATTGCTTCTATTCAAGTAGCTATTTCTTCTAATTTAAAATAAATAAAAAAATCCCATCGCCCAAAAAGAGGGTTACTGAAGACACCGCTAAGTTGATTGATTAAGGTAGAAAACCCAAACAAGGCAAAAATATATCTGCCTACTTTTTTTTTTTTTTTAAATAGATTTAATTTCAGCATGGGACCACATAAAATGTTCTGTAAGCTAAGGTTAATTTTGTCAGTGGTCAGTTATAGCCATATGGAAATAAAAGTATTTTAAGTGGTAGTACTGCTGCGTCCATACTTTTAATATAAACACATTTTTTTTTCTAATATTTCTATTCTGGTATTTTTTCCTGTTCAACACAGTCCAATTTTTCTTTGCTAAAAATTGTGTGCTTGTGTTATACAATTTTAAACTGTGATGGGCAAATCATTCAAGTGAAAATAAAGGTAGTTTCTGTTTCTTCATCTAACATTATCAAATGAAAAGTGAATAATAAAAACAAAGGAGAAAAATAAATTGGAAACTTATTCTTCACAACAGTTGTGTTCCATAGCTACTAACTGTAAACCTTAGATTTGCTTCTTTCAAGTATTTACTCTGAAATAAGAATAAGAATAAGAATAAGAATAAGAGTAAGAATAAGAATAAGAATAAGAATAAGAATAAGAATAAGAATAAGAATAAGAATTAGAATAAGAATAAGAAATGAATGGAGGAAAAGAGTCTAATAAAATTACTGTAGTGAGAAAACCTTTTTTGAGAAGGTTATATGCCCTAGTGAAGTAGGAACTTAGCCCCTTTGGTATTCTGGATTTTTTTTAATAGGTGTTGTATTGAAAACACATAACCTTATGATATTTTTCAGAAATATGTGATGAAGAAGCCTCTTTCTTACATGAACTTGGGCAACAGCCCTGTGTTTTGTGAAGTACAAAGGCTTCACGGGCAGTGGGAGTTTGAAAGAACTGTGCACACCACAGGCATAGTCTTCTCCCAGGTGTGATTTGTGAGAAAAGCTGTATTGTGCTCAGCTGCGTGAAGCTAAAACTGGCAATGGAGAATCTTCATCCTTGGAGATTCCCAAGACTTGACTAGACAAGGCTCTGAGAAACTTGGCCTTGCTCTGAAGTTAGCCTCTGCTTTGAGCAGTTAGACTAGATGATTTCCCAAGTTCCCTTCCAACTTAAATTATTTTACAGTTCTAAACTACATTACATTTTAAAATTTGGCATAATGGCTGTGCTCAGATTGCATCTTCCTGATGCAACGGCACTATTCCCTCACTAATGGCCATAGCTAAATATTGTGCTCGGATGTCTAAAAAAACATTGACATTAAATATGGCAGGTCCCCACAGGCACCCCAGAACCTTTTGCTCTATAGTGACTTAATCAGTGGTTTGCTTCTCTTTCTCATTCCGTTCTATGTTTTCACCTTCTTGAAAAAACCCTTCTGTAGTACAAAGGTTGTCATTTTGACTGGAGTTCGGCTTTAGCTAATTACATGCACTTGTAGTGCTTAGTGTATATAGTAAGCTTTGCTGTCGAAAACAAACAAAAAAAAACCAAAACAACACAAGAAATTGTATGCTCTTGGTTGTCATTTATTAGAAATAAGAGTTTTTGGGGAGAGGAATACTTTTAGAGGATAGTTTCCAAAATCTGTGATCACAAATACAATGCTAGTTACAAGTGTATTAGCCTCTATTTCTAAAAAAAAAAACCAAAAACAAACAAAACCCAACCAAACAAAAAAAACTAACTACCCCTGTTTGCTGTCATAGTTGTGAGTTATTAGTAGAGGAGCTAACTGGAAGAGACAAAACATATGCATAGAAAAGGCCTTAGTAGACAAGAAACAGTCCTTACTGAACACTTACAGAGCCTGACCCTCCGCATTCCACCATCTTTCCTTAGCCATAAGAAGAGGCTTTGCCAGTCCCCCTAAATGAGGAACCAAACGTGACAGCTCAGCTGATGGTGTTGACATTGGCAGTAGACTTGACGGACGGCACTAAACCTTGCCATGGCCTATCTCCTGCTAATTAGCTGTTCGAAGGAACTCTGTGTGCCACAGGCACAGTCTTATCGGGAAAGGACATCTTTGCCGTTCACCCTGACAGCTGGGCTGCAGCTGTTCGTAGAGCGAATTGAGCATGGAGTGGGAGGGTGGGAGGCGGAGGAGGAGGATTTAGAGCCAGTGACAGCTCCGATATCTTACATTGAAACTGTCCTGAGCTATAATAAACAACTGGAATGGAGAAGAGAGAAGATGGGAAGGGAAATTTATAAAATAGGAACATAGGTTAGGCATGAAACAAGAGGAAGAGTGAGAGGGAGACAAGAAGAATGCCCCGTGAGGGCTCTGTAAGGCACCTGGAGCTGTGGGGCTCTTGTGATTAATGCAGGCTGAGGGATTTAAGGTACAAACATTGGTGATTTTCTATAGGTTGTACACATGTCCGTGGATATTAATGGGGATGAGTGCTTGGAAGTTCCACAACTGAGCAAGATGGGGAGCAGCATGTGCCTGAATAATTTATTGAGGTGCTATAGGGAAGTTTAAAAAAAAAAAAAAGTGCCTGCTATTTGCCCTGAGTGATTCTGGGTGGGGAATGAGAAAGTTTGAGAAAGAGTTCCTGCTGCAGTTCAAAGTAAGTAACTTTGCTGATGCAGAAACTCTAAGTGATAAAATACGCTGTTGTTATAACTTTCCTATTCAAGCTTCTAACCTGTGCTCTATTGAATCTTTGGAATACAGATGTCTAACTTAGTTGAATGTTAATGGGATGGTACAGAAACAAAGGTATGAAGATGAGAAGGTAGAAACAGTTTCAGCTGAAACAATGACATTTTCACTGGTATATTTCTGTTATTTCCTATTAATTCTTATTTTCTAGTGGTTTTGTTTTTAAAGGAGAGAGCAAGACCAGAACTTTCGTGATGATAAACTATCAGTTTTAAACTTACAAATTGTTTTATACTACAACTTGAGAGGGGCAATAGAATGCAAACTTCCATAAATAATCTTTCTGACTGAAGTGGGTTTTCAATTTTTCAAAAAGTTGATCTCATTTAGAAGGTTAAAAAAAACCCCAAAAACCAAAACCTAAAATACAAAACCCAGTTTAGATTAAATAAGTGAAATATGGATAGCAGCAACATTTCCTTTCCCAGAACTCAGACTAAACACTTTTTAATGCTAAGCATTAAAAAAAAAAAAAAAAGTTATTACAACAATAATTTATTTTGCTCTGTGTTTTCTAGAAGCAGAAAGATTAAGACAAATATTTTCTTCCAATATATCTGTCCTAGGCAAAGGTAAGGAGTGTCAGATTGCCTGGAAAATCTTGCTTATAAAAGGCTTCAGACATAATTTTACAACTGAGTGGATTAGTTTGTGATAGCATTGAGATTTGGGATGTTGCTGCAAACTAATTCTTTTTAAGGTTTTCTCTTTTTATTGCTGATTACCTGTGGGTTTTACTACATGCAACTTCTCTTTTATCTACTGACATATAGACAAAATAGCTAGCAGTATGCTGCAGTCAGTAGCCAAGAATGTCTCAAAGCAGATGTTTCTATTGTAATAGCAAAGAAACCACACATATGCTTATGCACATCACCAATCCTTTGTTTATACATTTACAACCATATTTGCTGTTACTTTCTATTCCGAACTGAAGAAATCATCTTGAGTTGTCCCCAAAAAATCGCATATAGATTTAGAATATATATCAAAGATGATTTTCCTTGCTTATATGTATATTAAAAAAAATAACCCAAAGCACTCAGGAAAGATGAAGCTATACTTCAGGGATTTCATCAATCAAAAAAATACAGATCCTTGCTCTACTTTATAGCAGGACTGCTCCTATAATTTTTATTTGTGTGTCTATAATGTATCCTGTACCATATTTATAGAGACATGCAATGCCTTATGGTGACATTTTGTTTATTTTTACTCCTGACTTGTGAGGTAATCCCAATTATCATACTGAAAATTTTAGACATTCTTCATAAATATTTTATGTGCCCACATAATCTGAAGTTTATCTTTCATTTTTATGCAAGTCTAATGAAAAATATGAACTAAATTTTTAGGGAAAGTGATTTTGTTCGGTAAAAAAAAAATAATTCAAGTGTTCACTCTGGATGATTTGTCCATTATTTCTTACTTTTTTTGCTGTGTCTTTTAATTGTTGAAGTATTCAATATACCATTTACAAACGAATGACTTCATATTTCTTCTGCCAATCCTTTTCAAAATTGTATAGGATTAGTCGTTTTGAGCGTTTAGGTTTTGACATCTGTTCTGTGTAACTGATCACTCCGCTTAACAATTTTAAAGTAAATCTTATATCAGTATCTGATCATGACAGATGTAAGTGTCCACTGTGTAACTGGAGATTTTGAAAATGCTTACTTCTGTGTATTTTCCAGCTTTAGTAGTAAGAAAGCTTTAGAGGTTTGCATGCACTTTCGTACTACCACTATTTCTGTGTTCTGAATTGTGCGAGTTTGCCATTGCACAGAAAATTAGTGTTTTCATGCAAGAGATTTTTGGTAACTTTATATTACTGGTCTAGTTCACTAAAAGCAGACTAATTTTGCATCTATTTATTTTTGCTATGGCTCTGTTTTTGTCAGTTGGAAAATTATTTTGTATTCATCCGTTTTTCAGTTGCTCATATAATGTAATTTTGTGTGGCATGTGGATGGATGGCCACAGCTGAACCTTTGCACACTATGCTGTATTAACAACGTACACTTATTATTCTTAATGGGTAGTTCTTGTGAACTGCCAATGTTTTTGACATTGAACAAACTTAGAAGCTGGGAATGTTAACTAACAAGATAGCACAACAACGAAAACCAGCCAACCAAACAAAAGCCCCACAAAACAAACAAGAAAAACCCCAAACCAACCAAAGAAAAAAACCCCAAACAACCAAAAACCCACCAACCCACCACCACCACCAATAATAAAACAAACCCTAGCTAGTCTTAAGGTTTAATAGTCTGCATGAGAGTATAAGCTGGGGGGCAAAAAGATGAAGGTAGGAATTTTTAACCTTGTTATCCTGTGTGACAAATCAGTGAGGTGAAAAAATAATAACAGTTTCTTTCATTCTGTTTTCACCACCAATATCTGTTGGTTGTTTACTGTTGATGTGACTCAAGGGCAGCAGCAGAACACCCCTCTAGATACTGGCTATTCTACATACTTATGAAGAAGAAACAGATCAGTAAGAAATTTTTTTTTTTTTTAAATTTTTATTTTTATTCAGCGTTTTTATTGTAGTGAGTTTTGTTTTAATCTGGGATCTTTTTATTGCAGATATTATGATAATCCACAAGCCACTGATGCCTACTGCAGTCATAATCTTTCAGATTTCTTTTCTCTCTGAAATTAAAATGGTGCCTCTGGATGCTGTAGATACAATCTACTTGATGGCATGTCTGTGTGTTTATGAGTTTCAAAGATATGAACAGGAATGAGTTGTTCGGAGAAGCACAACTTTTCATCTAATATATCAGATATGGTTAATGTCCTTTTCAAAGTTGTAAGTGTATGTATGTTCAATGTAGTTAACAGATACATATTCGGAATTCAGTTACCAGAAGCATTGAAATACATTTTTTTTTTTCTAAATAATGTTGTACGTAGTAATAAGCCATAGAGGGAAGTTCCTATGTCTTCTTTCAGGAAGGGAGTTTTCTTCTTTGTTTTATCTGAGTTTATTATCTTTTGTCTTCCTTGCACTCTTCCTTGCTCTGTCTCACTTTCTTTTGCATGTTCCTCTGCACTATTCTTGTCACACCTGTTGCGCACAATGTTGCACATTTTCTTTCTCACATGCTCACTCGCTCTCACACTGTTTCTCAAGTGTGCTCTGTCTCTCTCAAGTGTGCTCTGTCTCTCTCATGTGCTTTCTTGCGTGCACTCTTGCTCAGTGTCTTGCTTGCTCATTCTTGCACACTCACATTTTTGATCACATCCTTTCTCTGTCTTGTTCTTTCCCCGTCTCGCACACATGTGCTCCCGCTCTCGTGCTCACACTCCCTCGTTTTCTTGCGTGCCCGCTCTTTCTCTTACACTCACTCTCACTCGTGCTTTTGCACTCCCGTTGTCTCCCTCACTCCTGGGCACTATGTCTCTCTTTTTCTCTCCCTGTCTCTTTTGTTCTCTCACTCCGCTTAAACTTCTTGTATCTGACCTTTTCTGGGGAAAATATGTCCTTTTTGTTACGCAGCAAGTGGTAAGGGATTAGTGATACAAGATAGTTCGATCACCAGGGATAATACTGCTTTGTGTATCTTCTTAACTGGATTAGTAAGCAAGATTTTTTTTTCCTTCAGGTGTCCCCCTATTCCTTCCACGCTCCCCACCCCCCTCCTTCAATCACATCGTTGCTTGGAGGCAAGAAAGTATGGGGAGAGGGGAGAGAAGCTCATTTAGCAGCCCTGGCAGACATAGGCATCACATTACCAATCAATCAACACACATGCTTTCCCACTGAGACTCCCCTGTGACCTTGAGGAGTGTGACAAATGACACAGAAGACAGAACAGACAGAAGGTTTGTGATAAACCAAAAAATTATGTTCTTCTGGGTGACGAAGAAAAATAAAAATCAAGAGTGAGGCTAGATATATATTCGGTTTGAACAAGTCTCGATAAATTCTGTAACTACCTTTTGCTATACTGGCTGTGGTTAGAGGAGTTTACTGTCATGGTAATCAAGACTTCTTCAATAAACCTCACTGCAGTATTTACAGTACTTTTTTGTGCAGTACTGCAGTACTTTATGGCTTTGAGCCCTCAGCTGTGGCTGGAGGTTATAGCAGTTATTGATAACATATTCCAGAGGCAACAAATCTCATCAAGTTTCTGTTGAGGGAAAATAATCAGAGGAATGAATCACTTAACCTGGATTGACTTCACTCCTGAAATCTGCAGCACGTTAACTCGGTCATGAGAAGGTTATTAATCTTAAATGTTTGATACATTAATAAGTGCAGCAACTTATAGTCTGGCTGTACATACACTTTCAACAGATTTTTTTAAATTGTTTTTGCACACATTATATTTTTTTTAATAGAGCAGTTGAAGTCAGCAATATTTATGTATCTATTATGTATCTATGTATCTACTGCACTATGGGTGAAGAAATGCCTTTTCTTGCACTCACCAATGTGTGTCTATTATTAGGAGAAGACAATGTCTGTTAGGAACAAGGTATCTTTTACCATGTTACTCGTTCTTTGTGTCTCCCTCAGAATGCAGATTGATCTTCTCATTACCGATTCCTACCTACTCTATTTTTCTGTGGTTCCTTTGACCCATATCAACATGACTATATGTATTTGTCATGTGTTAAGCCCATAGCAGTTCCTATTACTTATTTCAACCAGCCATACCACTGGTACTCTTGGTTCTATGCTTAGATTCTTCTTCTTTGCAGCCCAATAAAAAAGCAGTGAACTTTTTGTTGAAGTATAGACTGCCCAATAAACATCAAAGGCCATAATGCTGCTTCTCCATAATTATCATTGCACTCAGATCCATGCAGGCCGTAATACTGAAATTCTAATCTCATTGCTAGAGATTAGAAAGTTGTTTCCATTCCAACCTTCTTTCTTGTTCTGAAAAAAAGAAAAAAAAACTAACAACAACAACAACAACAACACCTTCTGTAAACAAATTGGGAAACTACATTTTTTTCTAATGACAGGCTACATTTTACAATTCAGGAAAAGGTATTTTGGTTCATTAAGCTCAGTAGCAGTTCCAGTAAACCTAAGGCTAAATGAATGGAGGTGGCATGTGTGTGGGGAAGCAGGCAGTAAAGTGTCATCATCCTTCTAATAATATTGAAGCTGGTCAAATTTGCTGGTAAAATGCCCAGATGTCAGTAGCCATAATCCAGTATATGTTTGATGTTTTAGAGTGACAGAATTGCAAATCAGGAAAAAATAAAGCATTACCTTGTGGAGACATGAAATAATTTAGAAAAATCTAATCTAGTTTAAGGAGGGTTGAATGGCAATCACTGTAAGGTCCTAGAAAATGACAGGACAAAGCAGCCTGCTATGGTTTCACAAGATTTGTGTTGAGCTTACCAACAAGGGATGTACTACCAGAGGGCAGCAGATTCGTTATCAGGAAAAATTCCGAAAGTTCGTTGTTCCTGAGGTTTTTAATGAGGTCAGTAACCCAGTCCTGTAGAACAATTAATTTATTCAGCACCTTGCTGAATGTAATTCTGTTTTGAAAGTGTTAGGCTTTTCTCTATCAAAAGATTTAGTTAAACTTTTCATTCAGGTAGAGCCAAATTGGCACTGTGTAACTTTGCTGCCCACTCATCCCCTCATTTGCTCTAATGAGGCCTTCAGAGTGGCTCTGGCAATGGAAAATGACAGACGAGTGGGATTATAGAGGTAAAAAAAAAGTAGTAGAAAACAGTTTAGGTTGTAAGCCATTAAGTATGAATTGTATTTACTAGATGTTATGCTCTATAATATGAGTAACTATTCAGAAGTGAAGAAAACAAGACGCCATAGCTTTCTATCCAGTAGAAGTTTCAAGTTGCAGATATTTTACCTGACAATACCAGAAAGCTATTAGATAGTTTTAAGAGTTTCTGCTTTTCCAAGGAAGCTTGTCCTCTTTTTTTTTTTTAATTTTATTTTTATTATTATGCTGTATATCATGTTGAAATGTTGTCCAATTGGAATCCATTTATTTTAGCTGGATCAAGTCTGTGTCTACCAAAAGTAGTTAACTTAAAAAAAAAACTTTTGAAAGTATCTTCAAGGACAGGGAAACATGAGCATCTGGGTATTTTTATTAGTTTGGGAACACAAGTCATGTAGCTTTGTGTCTCAAAGAGATAAGGAAAATAGAACAGAGACTTGAACCCAGGTCATTAAAGCCCTACGATAACACTTTAATCACTGTACCTATCCATCCTTTGGAAGAAGATTATTAATGCAAGTATTTTCATCTTCTGCTTTTAAAAGTCAGTTTTCTCATAAAATAGCAATACACCTCAGTGGAGAGTTTCTGCAGCTCCTGCCTGGATTTAATGCAAATTAAATAATACATTCCATGTGTTATCGATGCCAAAAGCTTTCTGACTGACTTCTGTTTTAGTTTATATCGAAAAAGAAAGGTTAGCACATTTGAGAATAGAATACCTATCGCTTTACAACATTTTTCTTTATATGGCAGAAATATGGATCCATTTGGCCCATTTAATGGTTGAATTCACATTGGAGGCATGAAATACTGGAGGCCAAATTCTGAGACACCTATATAGTCTATTTAATGGAAACACACAGTTTTGTAGGGTCAATGCAAGGTCTGAATTTGGCTTAACAGACTAATCCTGTTCTCAGTGCTGTTAAAACTGTATGCACACCAGTTTACATAGATAAGCTTTGCTGTAGCAAGATTTGGTTTGCAGGAACATTATGAGTCATAGCCATGTAATGTTTGTTAGAATGTGGTATTTTAGGTATAGTCTAATTTTTTTCTGTCAGTTATGCTTCTGCATAGATTTCTAAGTGTGGAAAACCTACTATATGTATGGGTCAACATAAAACCAGAGCAACAAAAACATTCTTGGTTTGTAGTATCAGAAATCAGACATTGGGTTTTTATTGTTTTCCCCAGTGAAGACATCTAGTGACAATGGATGCTGGCTAGTGTTTTGAAAACCTCAAATTATTGTTAGGCTAGAATCACTGTAGCTGGGTAAGGGTAAATAAGCAAATAAAGAGGAACCAAGGAAGAAGAAGCCAATATATTACCCAATCAATGGTGACATTGATTCTCAATAGAATTTCTTAAAATAGGTTCTCAGAAGTCATGACACCATAGCTCAGGTTAAGGGAAGGATATACGGAGTCGCTGCCAGTAAATTTAAATTTAAGATATTCGTTATTCTTTTAGTAACAGATATAAACCAAGGTATTAAAAAAACCAAACCAAACCAAACCAAAAAAACCAACAAAAAACCCCAATAATCCCATGAAGGTTTGTGATCTGTATGTTCCTGAGTCCAGCCTTTAAGAAAGAAAATAAAAAGAAAACCACTCGAACTGTAATGAAATGAATTTTATTTTGCAGGCACTGGGCCCGTGCCATTTCATTTCATTACCAGGATACGCTGAGCGGGCTGGAATCAGCAAGAACTACGGGCAATGCGAGCTGATGATAAGCATTTCATCATGGCCCTAAACATATTAAATTTTTAGCTATAAATTTTATCAACAACATCTACATGTCTAGGTAGCATTTCACCCGCTTCTTTCTTCACCATCCCCCATGGCCCATTCTCTTTTGCTCTACAAATACAACTTGTACTTGACTGTTCTAAAAACAATTTTTTTAAAAAATCAATAACTAAAAACACATCTACAATTTAGCTAGTCCAGTAATTATCATTCAGGCTATCTTCTGTACTTAGCTGAAAATGGGAAAACAAAGTTAAAGCATGAGCAAGGGTAACAATAAACGAACCTCATTAGGTTTTGTGACAGTCTGCAGAAGATTTCCTCCTGAAACTAACAGCATATTCTAAGGGAATATTTTACGGTTGAAGACCTTATTCCCAGACATTTGGTCTTTATAGAATAGTGACAGAGAAATAAAAGGTATAAATCTAAAAAGATTGTAGACTTGAGATTTCTAATTATACAGTCAATAAATTTTCACCAATTTCAGATTTCTGTAATATGTAAATGGCCAAAACCAGAAATACAGTGGACTAAACAATAACATCTTTAATTAAAAGTTCTTGAGGATCAGGGACAGGAGAAAACCTAATCCTTTTCATTCCCAGGTGATATCCCAGGAATCAATGGCAGACAAAAAGGGTATATAGAACCGTGAAATAGAGGGAGCAGGTGATCATTTTGGTTTAGTCTGGAAAAGGCCTGGTCTTTCTGAGCAGTACTCTGAATAACTATAGTAACATCTTTAATGATAAGAGAAAGAAAGTTGCATATCGGAGAACTCTCAAGGCATGACAACCCTGGGGCTGGTTAGAGGCCAATTAGTTTCAGAAGTGAAGGCTCTAGAGTAGCTGAGGGAAATCTTAATTGTATTAATAATAAATTCTGTTCTTACATAGTGCTATAATAGCTCATCATTGGAAATGTGGTTTTAAACAAATATGTTATTTAAGTTTTGCCTGATAATTAATGCTGACAGAGTGGTCTGCTGGGGAAGAAGACCACACTCAGACATGTTGACTGCTAAAGCCAGCATGTCCAATATCCTGATGTGACTTGGGAGCAACCTGTAAACATAATACATTGCTCCACCACTAAGCTGTATAAGCTTTTTTTGAAGCTTGTAGTGCAAGAATCTAGGGGGCAAGAAGCAGGTAGTGATAATAATTATAGAAGCAACCTATTGGTCATGTAAGTAGGGAGAGTGCTTCAAGATCCTAAAGAAGTTTGTAACAAATATGTACAGCTTCTCTTTTTTATTTTTCTCGTTCTTTAAAAGGAAATAAATCCTGCTCCTTCATCAGGTATTTCTGGTTCCTATTCATACTGTTAAAAATAAAACCTGTTTGCCCATGAGGGAGTAATGACTGATAAGCAGTGACAATCGGAATATTAGTAGGCATTCCTGGATTTAGTTTAAACAAAACATCTTGTAGTTTGAGAAAAACTAACTGTTACACCAGGCCTGGAAATATGTTTAGGACAGGCTTTTCTCATGGTATCTGCACCATATTAATGTAATAATTGTTTACACTCAAAAGTAAAAAAGATGCATTGTTAACAGAAAAATTACCAGAAAACATTTCTGTGACAGTAGTTATGTAGAATATTAATATTTTTTTTCATTAAATATTAATTTTATTATTGATTTTGCTTTGGTTTTGTTATATAATACAGCTTTTTGACTAGTTCTTATTGGTACAGCTCATCCTGGGCATATTGCAAAGCCTGATGTAGGTGACATATCTACATGTTGATTTTGAAATTTCTACGGATTGCTCTTTGGGAAATAACAGCTGCCACTGCAATTCTGGGAAGTGGGCAAATTATTCTTGAAAGAAAGTAGAGAACCTATCTAACTTCTAATATGTCTTCTTCACTGTGATATCTGAGTGTTTTGTACAAGTAAAGACAATAATAAAGGTTTTTCTCCTTCTTCCTTTCCTGCTGGGAAAACTGCAGCAATGACTTTATGGGACATCTGGCACAACATCTAATAAATGGTTAGAGCAGTGTCTATGCACTAGTTTATCAGACATGGGATCAGGCCCTATGTGTCTGCATCACATTTGTCTCTCTGCAGGAAGTTTTGCATGTAAAAAGCTACTGTAAATAAGGAAGGAATAATCTGTTCTGTGTGTTATGTCCATGGTGGATACAAGAAGTAATTAGCTTAAACTGCGCACTGAAAACTCAGGTTAAAACATTCTTCCTATGATAGTAGTAAAGCACCTTGATCTGGAAAGAGATTACCTGAAGAGACAGAAGACTTCTCACTACTGGAGGTTTATTAAGGGCAGAGTCAATAAATATCATTTAAGAAAACAATTGACAGAGTTTATTGTATCTTGGAGTAGGAAACAAGGAGATAACATCCTGCAATTCATTCTAGTATTTTAATTTCAAGACTCAAAGCAAACACTAATGGTGTTCATGTCTTCAGATATGCAGTTGGAATTTAGCTGCTTGCATACTTCTTCAAGAGACTATTTCACTGACTTCCAACTCCTCACAACTGTGTTGCAAATTCAAAGCTTGCTCCTTTTTTATTTTTTTTTATCCTTACCTTCCTGCTAGCTATTCAATCAATACATTCAAGAGCAGTAACAATCAGGTTGCTGAGAAATACTACCTTTCAGTTTCCCCACTCACTAAGAGATTTCAGCTTCGTTGTCAAACCACCTCAAAAGAAGAGACAGCAAAATGTAAAAGAGATTGTTTCTTTCATTAAAATGTTTTAGTTTTTCCTTTCACCTATGACATATTAATACTGTAGCTGTGTCTTTCTCCTGCTCTTTCAAGCATCCACAAGGCAAAATTTCTTCCGATAGGACCCAAGACAATAAAACTTAAAGAAAAAGTAGGTGGAAGTTTCAGACAAATAGAAGATGACTAAATTTAGAGAATGACAAAGACAAAATGAAAAATTATGTAACCTTATCTAATAATGTATGTGCTAGTCTTGTTTCAGAGCCAGAGAAGATATTTAAGTCTATATGACCTTTGATTTTACCGGAATTCTTTTCAGTTAAGATATCGATGAATACTTATGTATTCACCATCTTGTGTTGAACTCGTGACATATATAAAGATACTCTTAGAAATACAGAAAAAAATGAAAATAAGTACAATTTTTTAATGAAAAAAATGTTAAGAAATGAAAACAAATGTTTGGCTCAAGAATATTTGAGAATATAAATTACACAATGAAATAGTTTTGCATTCTAAGATGTGAAAACCTGCAGTTTGCCTTAGACTAGCATGATCTTTATTAGTCATTCAACCTCTCTCTAAACTCTTCTGTCTTCATTTTTTTTTTCATTAACATACTGACCTAGCATTCATTTCCCCTTTCTGTTATTTCTGTAATTTTCACAAAGGCAAATTAAATCTGTTGCATGGCAGCATTATGTGACAGTTCCGTAGTTTTACAGTTCCCACAAATATTCCATGTCTTTTGCTGTCGCAAGTGATGCTCTTTTGTGTGACTTTCAGAGAGAGAAAAAAAAAAAAAGCTTTTTATAGGCAGCTGTGCTAGTTATCCCATTCTCAGTTCTTCAAGTGAACACAGTGGAAGAATTCTGTTCTGGTATGACAAAACTCCCTGAGAAACCATCTCATGCCCATAATGGATTGTGCACCACCTGATGTTGTGCAATCCAAACGTCTTTTCAGTTTCCACATGCCTCTGCTGTGCCTTTTGCCTGAGAACTTGTTTATTTTTATTTGCACTGGACCATTTTCAAACTAAGGCATCTAAATGTTTCTGCAACTACATGAATTCCTCATGGTTATCTCACTTTTCCTTCTGTTTTCGTAGTGTTCTGTGTTATTGATGTTACCATTCTAATAAGTATATATTTTTAAATGAACAACTAGAATGATATTTTTGAGGACAATTTGTTTTGCTCTATGTATTGCTTTGTAGTGGTATAATTTTCCATATGTCATATTTAAATATTTTGTAGAATCATAGAATGGTTTGGGTTGGAATGGATATTAAAGATCATATAGTTCCAAACCCCCTGCCGTGGACAGACAAACCTTCTGCTATACTGAGTTGTTCAAAGCCCCATCCAACTTGTCCTTAAACACTTCCATGGATGGGGCATCTGCAGCTTCTCTGGTCAACCTGTTCCAGTGCCTCATCACCCTCATGGTGAAGAATTTCTTCATTATGTCTAATCTAAATCTACTCTCTTTCAGTTTAAAGCCATTACCCCTTGTCGTATCACTACATGCCCTTGTAGAAAGTCCCTCTCCAGCTTTCTTGTAGGCCCCCTTTAGGTACTGCCACCTTCAAACTTCTTGAAGGTGCATTCTGTGTCATAGTCCAGTCTGTAAATTGTTATTGAACAATATGGGACAACATATAAACCACTGGAATAATCTGCTTGTTACTAGCTGTTAGCTGGATGCCCAGCCTTTGCTTTCATGGCAATGCAACCAACTTTCATACCACTTAACAATCCTTTTTTCTAGCCTATGCCTCTTCATCTTTCATATGAGGAAAGTGTGGGATGTAATATCTACAGGCTTACTAAAGTCAAGGCAGGCTACATCCACTGCACTTTTCAGCCAGACATTTCATCAGAAGTGTCAGGTTGGTTAAGCATGACTTACTATTGGCACATTTCTGATTACTTTCTTGTCCTCGTGGGACTGAGAAAGAATTCCAGGCACACATATCCTATAGTATTTCTATAGTCAGAGACCTAGCTGAAGCTCATATCATTATTCTCTGGGTCATTTTTTAAGGATTAACATAATGACAGAATTTTTACAGCCATCAGAGACCTCATCTAATTGCCCTGAAAGTTACAGACAGTGGACTATAATCACATCAGCCAGTCCTTATGGTGCACTCAGGAGAATCCCATCAGGTTTTATGGATTTGGGTGCATCCAGCTTGTCAACATGTTCCGTAATCTTTTGTAAATTTTTCTTTTGGTGAGACTATAACATCATCTGTTGCCTGTTAATTATGTCATAACTTATCCTTCTGTAGAAATGGATACAAATGTGTTTTGTTTTGTTTTGTTTTTTTCTTGTATTTAAGGAAATTATCTTAGCAATTCATTTTCGCAATAGAACTGTTTTCTTGAGTGATGTTGTGGCTAATGTTCTGGATTCGAGAAACTGAGTCTACAACACAGATTTGCATGTAAAAATAATGTAATTCATGTGATTTCTTCATGTATGTGTTCTCCCGTTATACCAATTTTCTTTTGCGTTTCTTTCCTTCCTCCTCCGGCCCCAAGGCTGTTGTCACCCTGTGTGCGGCATTGGAAATTCACCCTAGGCTCAGACCTCAAGGTTCTGCAGTAACCCAAACACTGTTAATAGATCAAATGACTTGGTCTATTAGGCTGCTGTTCTCAAATCATATATATTTCCTGAAAATTCAAATTTTATACTCTCTGAGCCACTCAAATGACAGGCGGAGTTGGTTAGTCTGAAGTAGTTTGCAGTGTACTCTTTCTCCTACCCCATTACAAGTAATAATTTGCTAGCACACATATGCTACAAATTACATCTTTTGCCTCACAGATATGCAAACATATGGCAGCACATTTTAAAAAAATACTCTGCTAATGCTGAACATTTCTCAGAAAAATCTGATTTAAGACACTTTCACATCTGGACTTTGAACACTTTCAGTGATGTTGCCCAAAGTGTAGATTACCAAGCTTTGCATTATTATATGTAAAATTTGATTAACACAGTTGGTAGTTTTTGGTAAATTGCCTATTTTCAATGTCTTTGCAAAGTTTGTTATGGTTTGCAATGAGGTTTTTTGTAAACACTCTCAGTGCTGGTGTGGTTTTGTCGTTTTTTTTTTTCTTTTCCCTCACATTTGTGTTGAAGTACAGACATCTGCATTTATAGTTGGAGGGGAAGATAAACGACTTTTGCCATCAGGAATTCTACCATCTCATCTATGCTAGTTATTTGTTCTCTTTAACTGAGAATACAGACAGACTACAGGACTCCTCTGGTTGCAAATGACCCACAATATAGATATGGCCAGAAACCAGATAAATGAGATCCATACAAATTTAATTAAATGGTCACAGATGTTAAAGTTTTCTTAAATTCTGTAAGTCAGTTGTTATAATTCAATAATCCGGTGTGCCCAGATCAAACTTAAGGTGCTGATTGTTGGGTTAGATGTTACTCACTCTGGGTTGCTATCCTTACTACTTGCACAATATAATTGATTGATTTGTAAGTCAAGGCAGGAAGATTCCATGTGTCTGGCATAGGTGCAATGAGCAGATTTCTAAGATCTGATGAGACAGAACATAATATCAAGATAAACTAAAAACTGAAAAATAGGTTCATTTCATTGGGACAAGAAGGGAATTGATATACTGGGGGAACAGGAACGGTTAGAACCCCAAACTATTAGAAGAAATCTAGTGCATAACATTATCAATAAAAAATCACCCTGAAAATCTCATAGTTTCATTCTTTGCCATCCCCACCCTCTCCCAATATACTTTATAGGAACCCTTGCAAGTCACAGCAAAACTTTCATTCTGGCCAATACTTGGACATTTCCAGTGTATTTCAGCTTTGCTGGCATCTTTCCTAAAAGCGAAAACTGTGACATTTTTTAAAACAAGACAAAAATAGAAGAGGAAAAAAAGTGTCCTATTCACCCATTTCTCTGTGTGGTTTCCCATTTGTGGTTTTAATGCAATTAATCAAAGACCAAATGCATTTGTATTCTCTGAATGGTTCAGGAATACTTTAATATTTTCTCAGAGTAGCAGTGTGAAATGGTGCAGGATGCCAATGGATAATAGTTCTGGGAAAGATATCTTTCATGCTAGGACAGTTCTTATGGGTTTTGTTTTAGATGATGGATTGCAAGTCCTCAGTCATTTGCAAGCCACAGGCTTTACATGTGCTGTCTACATTATCAAATTTCTCACTCAGTTTGACACCCGCAGCATTTTAATTGAAAGGAATGATAGACTTTTCTGCTTTATCAATGTGAGAAGTTGTTAGACTCTGAGAAATAACCTTCCCATTTCAGAAAAATGAACAAATACCATACAAATGTTTTTACGTTAGTAACCAATGGGGCTGAAAGGTGAGTTGGCACACATTCAAGTGCAAAATATCAAACAGTGAACCCTGTGCTACAAGGAACTCTTTTTAAATTCACTGACTTGGAAGAGATTGAATATCTGAGGGCTTAGTAATGTCTAACAACGGTGTCAGTCTCCCTAGAACTGCCATAGAAAATACCTTCTCCTTTGGGGCTAGTTACAGTGTACGACAGAGATTACAGGATCTGTTTCAGTAAGAGAACGGATCAGGGCAAGGGAATTGAGCATTTGTACAGCAGAAGCTCTAAAATCAGATTGGTTTAGCTCATCAACGGGTGGAGTTTAATTTAGCTCAGATCTCACACAGTAAAACAAACGTCAGTAAGAAGTGAATGCTTTAATCCTTGATGCTGAAATGTCTTAAGAAAAGCAATATGTTGGATTTAAAGGCAAAATAGGGACTTTATTTATGTCTATACTGCCTTTTTATGTGGCTGAAAATACTGCCTTTTCCAGTGGTTGGAGAGTTACTTTTAGAATGGCAATGTATTCACAGTTTACACAATGTTTAGGCATAACTGCCAATATATGAGTTTTTTAAGCAATGAATTTAACTTCACAGGCTGCTGTAGATATTCTGTCTCCCCTCTTCTAATCCCTGTTCTGAGGACCCACCTTTGGGAAGTTATTTTCATAGCCACTTTTGGAAAAGCCAAAAGCTTACTAACTTGAGAGGGAAGATCTGTGTGGATTTCTAGAAATGTGAAAGCATTCTTTAAATGGTTTATTTTTCAGATATATTTATTATTTTAGTATAAATTAGCATTTCAAAGGTATATTAGATTTTTGTCATTATGGCATTTATGAAGACAACAGTTTAATACCTATATCTAGATAATAAGGCTGACATGCAACTAGACAGAATGACTAACAGTGAGCTTGAAATACATCTGGAAGTGTATCAGTTTTTGGATCTTCATCTAGATAATCCCTAGTATTGTACAGTTTCAGTTTTACATTTTTTTTTAAAAAGGCATTCAAAATAAAGGTCTAAATCAGAATTTTGACTGCTGTTTTTCAGGTGCAAATTGAAGTTGTATAAGGCTTGTAGAATGTACTTACCCTGGAAGTTCACTTGTGAGATTCTTTTGTGCAAATTGCTCTTTCTGGAAAGAAAGACCACAGTATGTTTCCCAAGTCCAGGAACTTATTTAAAGAAGTGCTGACTGATACTGTTCAGTAAATATTCAAGGCAAACAGTTTAAATCTGCACTGTTTCAGTTAAGTAAATTTTCTAGAAGTACACTTCCAATTATTGTCAGGGGAGTGGACCACTGATAAGAATAATTATTACCTTTAATTTTTGAAGGTTCTTTGCCATGTGTTGTTTGAATCTAGATTAGTATTAAATGGCTTACCCATTTGCCGCGGAGAGACATATTTTCATTTTATTTTTTGTGATTTCTCTCCTATTAATATGAAATTAGAAGTCATCTGGTAGACCTGAAGATCAAGCAGTTATAGTTTACTATAAGCACTTTGTTTTGGCTCTCTTTCCTTCTTTAAATGCTATAGAAGTACCTTTTATGAGCTTTGTTCTGATACATGTCTGATGAACCTTTTCTCTAATAGCTCCCAAGGGAACAGCAAAGTGACTATTTTGGCAGGTGCTTCTGACCAAATCCTCTGGTTCTGTGGCTACTTGCTCTTTTAAATAATTTGTTTTCCTGAGTTTTAAAAAGTCAGGATCCTGCTCGATGTGCCCCTTGTGGAAAGACAGCCTAGCTTCCAATACCATAAATCATCAGATCATTGTTCCAGATAGTGAAAAAGTACTGGTGTTAGCTGGCTGTATAATAAAGCTAGTTCTAATGGGAATTCATGTTCATCTCATGCTCTTCTAGTTCAGGAGAAGAATACGGAATGAGATACAGCTCCTGTCATATGATATTCTAGCTTTGTCTTTGATTTCTCAGCATCAGTTTTGACCACACTACTGCCAAAAAGGCAAGTCGTGCTCTTTTCCCTGCCTACAGCTGTCTGTTCCTGCCACCTCTCTTGTGTCAGCACAAGTGATTGTTCAGCTGTTCTGGGAAAAATAATAATTTAGGGAGGCAGGTCTAGTTTTTAGTCAGTTCAAGGAACTGACATAACTGGTGAGCTACGTGATTTAAGTACTGACATAGCAAAGGATGTGCCCAGCAAAAGAAAGTAAGCACTGTCTTTCTGGTGGCAGTGCAGTCTGAGATCACATAAACCTCAACAAAAGTTTACAGAATGAAAAAATTCCCTTAAAAGAGCTTTGGCTGGGACTCGTGAATGTTTGCTAAAGTCTGGAGTTTAGCAAATGGCAACTGCTTAGTTTTGTTGGTATCTGCCCTTGTACCCTGCTCTGCTACTTGCATTTTTTATTTTAGTGATACCTGAAGATTTCTATTAGAACATGTGAATTAGGTTGTCAGATTTGGTTTTCTTTATAGTTATCAATGTATGCTAAAGCAATTATTGATTCATTTGTATGTAGGAATGTGCAAGAGAAAAGAAGATTTTCCTTCTAGTTCTGAAAGTGCTGAAGCTCATCTTTTTTTGGTGAAGTCAACAGAAGGACGAATGGAAATTCTTTCTACTACACTTGACTTCTTCTGGTGGTACAGTTTGTTTTCAGAGGAGCCTGGTTGTCATGGGAGACACAGTTGGAAATGTACTGTTTTGAGCTAAAGCATTCTGTAGCATCTTTCTGTTGAACTCTAATAGCGAGAATATCAGCGTATGGGCAGAATACTAAATTATGATGTTACTATTATTTGTACCAACTGGACTTCTTAAAATTATGGGTTGTTTGTTGGTTTTGGTTTGGCTTGGTTTGGGTTTGATTTTGGTTGTTTTTCTGGTTTGTTTGTTTTCTGTTACTAGATGCTTGAAGAGTGATACTGAAGAGTCCAAAAGATCTGCAGTTTGAGTGACTGAGTAGTAGTCATTATTAAAGACAGAATTAGAAACAGACAAATAAAAAACACATCCTAGAACCTCACAGTTTCCTGTATAGGCCAGTTCAGCTTTAGCTGATTTATTTCTACTCATATGATCACTTTCATCAATTTTTGAAGAAATTACCCTGATTAAATATGAAATCTTGAGAAAAGCTTTATGTTTCTAAACAGCATTTAGTACCTCAGCCTTCCCTCATCCTCTGTCACTATGTTTCCCCTCACATCCACCAGAGGGTGGAGATTCTCCTTAGCTCTCCTTTTGTTGCTGATGTATTTATAGAAGCATTTTTTGTTCCTTTTTACAGCATTAGCCAGGCTCAGCTCTAGTTGGGCTTTGGCCCTTCTAATTTTCTCCCTGCATAACTTCACAGCATCCTTGTAGTCCTCTTGAGTAGCCTGCCCCTTCTTCTAAAGGTCATAAATTCTCCTTTTATACCTGCGTTCCAGACGAAGCTCTCTGTTCAGCCAGGCTGGTCTTCTTCCCCACCAGCTCATCTTCCAGCACATGGAGACAGCCTGCTCTTGTGCCTCTAAGATTTCCTTCTTGAAGAGCGACCAGCCTTCCTGTACTCCTTTGTCCTTCAGGACTGCCTCCCAAGTGACTCTGCCAACCAGGTGCCTAAACAGATCAAAGTCTGCCCTTTAGAAAGAAGTCCAAGGTAGCAGTTCTGCTGACTGTTCTCCTTACTTCTTCAAAAATAGAAAACTTGATCATTTCATGATCACTGTGCCCAAGGCGACCTTCAAGTCCTTTTCTGTTCACAAACAAGTCTAGTAGGGTGCCTTCCCTAGTTGGCTCACTGACCAGTTGTGTCAGGAAGTTGTCTTCCATACATTCCAGGAGCCTCCTAACCTGTTTCCTCTCTGCTGTGTTGTGCTTCCAGCAGACCACTGGTAAATTGAAGTCCCCCATAAGAACAAGGGCTAGTGATCAGGAGACTTCTCCCAGCTTACTGCAAAATATTTCATCTGCCTCTTCATCTCAGTTGGGTGGTCTGTCACAGACTCTCACCAGGATATCCATCTTGTTGGCCATTCCCTTGATTCTTACCCATGAACACTCAGCCCTATCATCAACTTCATCAAACTCAATACAATCAAAACATTCCCTAACACACAGGACTGAGGTATGCATACGAGAAATTATGCATTTATTTTAGACCTGTGAAGGAATAAATCCACTGTAGATCCAGATAACTGAGTATTCTTGATTTTGTTGAGTGAATCATCACAAAAAAATTCTCAAGGTGGTTGGAAACAAGATACTGAGACAGGCAGTTCCTTAACCTGAACCAGTATGGCTGTACCTCGGGAGGTCATCTGATCCAAAAACTCACTACCTGTCACGTGACACATTCAAACATTTATAGCTGTTTCATTGGTGGTTGGTTTTTGTTTCGGGCTTTTTGTCTTTTCTTTTTTTTTTTTNNNTTTTTTTTTTTTTTTTTTTGAATGTGTGTGGTTTTGTTAGTTTGTGGGCTTTTTTCCCTTCTATTCAAGGTTACTGTTTGTCAGATGGAAATGTGATGAGATGGGATTGTCTTAGCCATGGCACCCATTAATGTTGTACATGCTTGGACTTGAAAGCTAGGTAGTTCTCCTAATTTCTCCAATTCCGGACAAGTCTTACTGACTCTGTTGTAATTAGGATCATCAAATTTACTATAGATTATGCAATTTAATGCTGAAGTACTAAATAAGTGATGTTGGCTTGAAAATCACACTAGAAACTTGCAAAGGTGAGAGGGGTCTGCTTCTTTCGTACCTAATCTTCACAGAGCATTTTAAAGTCTCAGGCAACTTAGTGCAGATCTTTAGCTCAAATTTTAAAGTGGTTTGCTTGCTACTAGGTTTTCCTGCAATCTTCATCCTGCTTATCCAAATACAAATAAATAAGTAATATAGATATATAAAAGAGAGAGAACAAAGGGTGACCTTTTTTACATAACACTTTCAATAAAAGTTATGTAGGGAAAAAAAAGATTTGTGATAAACATGGTGATTAGAATTTGTTTGGGAAGTAAAGCAATTAGTTGAATGATCCATATAATTAATTTGAAGAACTTTATGCCATACTAGTACAGCAAATGCTTTTTAGTAATATATATGAGACAAAATGTATGCAATTTAAAAAGTTGATCCATACATTTCCTTTCCCTATCTTTAACTTCTATCATGATTTTAACTGTGTTTTGGGTTTTGCTTTTTTTTTTTCAGACTTCATAAAATTATTTTCATTTGGCACTAAACTGATCATTTGTATTTTAAGTTGATGACTTTTAAAATTTCTTTGTTTTCCTGCATTTGAATTTAGAAGATTCTGTGTAATTAAACCTAGGAGCTATATCAGAGCACTAACTGCAATCTACCTTTCCAAAATCTGACATAAGTAATTATCATGGTAAAATGGATTCTAATTTAATCGACATGCTAATATTTTCTTAAGATAATACTGAATTTTCTGAAAATAATGAAAAGTTATGTTGGCTTTCAGAGTTAATAAAAGCTTCAAATATGTTGCTGTGTTATCATCTGCTATATTACATTACAGAATTCTGTATCACATCAGGGAATATTGGATTTGCAGTAGGACACTAAATGTCAATGTAATATAAAACTTGCACAACTGATATTTTTTAAAGTTGTTAATATAATAGACTAATCAAGTGAATGATTTTTATATTTTGTCAGTAGCTTAGGAGTAATGAAGAGGATCATCTTGGCTACTTAAACTGAAACTGAGTCAGAACAGTATCATTCTGGTCACTCCTACTTCTATATGATTGTCTTAGGCAAAGGGAGGGAAGGGAAGAGGCATCTCTTGTTTCTTTCTATTTTCATGCCAGCTGCCATTGAAATGAAAGATGTGGGTTGGACTAAATGGTCTCCAGAGGTTACTTCCAAACCTAAGCATTCTGTGATTCTGTAATAATAGATCTCTAATTTTCATGATCTAAGCAAACCTTAGATGGTGGGGATCTTGAAGGATTTTTTTCCTCTTCTCTAACTGGAATGCTTCACTACAGGAGGGATGACTTCATGATGATCCTGAATTCAAGGATTAAATTGTTGCTTATTTTAAAATAGTATTACTAACTGTTAAACGTCAGCTACCTGCAATGTAAAAAATGTTAAATGAAATCAAAACAGAGTAAGCAGCAGTAAAATTTAAACTTATCCACAGAAATGAAATGTAGATTTCCATCAATAATAGCCATAGGTAAGAATGTGCTTTCAAAAAGCCAAAAAACCAGAAACTACCACAACAACAAACACCTAACACACATCACCCCCCAAAAACCACACCAACACACACTTCCATTCTATCTTTGCTTGCAGTAACCAAATTTTAAAAATTTGGACTAAAATATTCCATTAAAGATATTAATGATAAACAAAAGAACTTTTGAAGGACACTCTTTATAATTTAATGTGACAAAAGAGACTTTTTTCTAACCTCATGTGCTTCATATCATAGTGTTAAAGATACCTGTTGGCATTCTGAATGTCTTATTAAGGTAACAGTTGTGTACAAAATGGAAAGGGAATCAGATCAACCAACTGTCCAACGGTATGGAAAATATCTTTGAACAGTAATGAACTTTTTGACAGCAAAATGATAGACATTGAAGTTTGAACACCTACACTGGGCTACATCTCTAGTAAAAGGAGTGGCACTTCCAGAGGACAGATCAGCATAATACAAGTTGGAAAACTGAGTTACAGACCGTATTTCTACATTTTTTCAGTAATGTAGCAAATACATGACTTTTTTTTTGGGGGGGGTGGTGGGGCGGGGTGGTCCTTTGTAATGGTTTCAGGAAGGTGACTAGTTTAGGACACCATCCAGACTCTGGTGGACTTCAGAGGCTTTGGATCAGACCTAAGATGTCTGCCCTCCATATCTGCTAATCTACTCTGTTTTCATTCTAAGAGTCTCTGTTGAAATACCGTCAAAATAAGGTTTTGTGCCATTCAAAGTATTCCCCCTTTGAAAATGAAAAGCATTAACTGCACTGCTAGACAACTTTTAAAGAAGAAATTCGTTTGATGCTGTGGTACCTACAGCCCTATCCCAGCCAGCATTTAATACAGACTATTGAACATATGCTTTCCTGGCTAGCAGTCAGACTTCTTTAGCAGAGACTCTTTTATGCATACATTCCCTTTTGAGCTAATGGAATAGTGACAACATGTTTTCTAAAGAAAACCTGTGTATGAGAAAATTGCTTAGACATGCGTAATCATTTTTTCAAGAAGCTGTGAAGGGTTTGTATTGATGCTTGATGGTATGTTATTAACATGCTTACAAGACTAATTTAAAGGCAGTAGAGCAGGGCTGTTTATACTGTTTGCAGTAATATTACCATTACTAATTACATTATATTGTAATACTCAGTGATACAAATCAACTGCTGGCAATGTCAGGTTTAGTGTGGGATGATATAATAAGACAAAATTTTAGACCTCTGAGTTCAGTTTGGCACTATCTTCTGAAAAATGTTTTTTATCTTGTTCTTTAATGTGAGTGGAACGTGTTTGCTACCCAATTTACTGCAAAGACAGCATTTATTTATTGACTTCTGTTTTGACTTTAAGCTTGGCTTTTATAGAATTAGAAACATTTAAAAGAGATTGAAGACTGTATCATTTATTTTAAAAGGTAGTCATGTTTATAAAGAAGCACAAAAAAGAAAGCCTCATTTATTTTTTCTTTATATGGATATATTGGATAACGGGATCGATGCAGATCAGTTAAGATATCTTAGGGTATGAATCAGCCTTTGACTGATTAGGCAGGTGGCTGTGTTAATTGTAACAGGTTAAACCTCAGTGCAACCCTTTCCTCTCCTTTTAATATCAACATAACTGTAAGAACTGGGATAAAATTTGTGACATTCAGACAGAAGAGAAAATAAGATTAGACTTACTAGAAACAAGGTATATGAATAATTGAATAGGAATGTCTGTAACAATGTAGGTTCTTTATGTAAATCTTGACAAAATATTTTTTTCAGTTTCTGGAAGTGAAAAGTTACTAACAGAGGCCTCAGTCAATCATAGCCCAGGCACTGTAATCAGGGAAACTTCTGAAGTTTCCTTCATGCATTGCTTTGTTTCTTTGATATTCTGATGGTCTTCATTAGGATTACAATATGACTGCTCTTTATAGTGAGAAAATAAACTGATCACAATAAACTGGTTATGATTTTACTCTGACTTTTGTCAGAAGTTTACACTTATTTTCTTTGAATGACAACAGCAATTAACTGTACCCTCTTCCTCAACCAGAAGGCTGTTGCTCCCTTCGAAATCTATTCTCTTCATAACAGAGAATTGCCATGGTACGTGTGCAAATCGTTACCAGAAGGTCTCAGTGTATATGTTTATTCCCCACATGGATTTGAGTTTATAGAATTCACAGGATTGGAGTCAAAACATTAAACTGGGAAAAAATTAGTACCTTGAATCATAGTGCCAATTTCAAAGTTGAATCACATCCGCCTTTGGGATTTCAGTAAAATGTAGCTTTGCATGACTAGGAGTTTTCGCACCTATTAGAGACCTCTTCTGAGGTATAAAGAATTGTCCTTTGCAACATAATAAGCCACCTGAGAGAGAAAGAGGAAATGAGAGAGGTATACTGTTGTTTTTAAAGAGAGTCTATTTCCTCTTCCTTCCTTCCTTCCTTCCTTCCNCTCTCTTCCTTCCTCTCTTTCTCTCTTTCTTTCTTCTGATACGTAACATTTAGAAATATCTAGAAAATACGAAAATGTGCTCTTTCTGGCTATTTTGTTTGGTTGGTTTTTCTTTTTTTTTTTTCCCCATTTCATATAGTTCACTAACTTAATGCTGCAGCTACTGAAACAGTCTGTCCCCCGGCTGTTGCTGTGTTTTCATATAATTGAGCTTTTGTAGTTTCACCTGAAGAGTGTTTCATGGTAGCGAGAGATGATATGTAGACCTTTATGATCCACTTTTGTCACAGTATAACCACTGAAGAGGTGCAGTGCAATCTACAGCACTGCAAAAAGCCAGTTACTCTTGGTCAGGTAGTGGTTTCAGTCTTTGACCTTTTTGACCTTAGACTTACCAGTAAGTAGTGTACTTGTGGTTTTTCATAGATAAATCACATCTACTTGGAGCTAAATTGAAACCACCTATTTATTTCATGTAGTAGTAATCCACAGAAGCCTAAGCAGTGGTCATCTTTTTCTTAAGAACCACACATCATTCCTTGTCTTATATGACCATGTCTTTCCTTTGCCCTTAGGGTTAGAATGGAGGACTTCACAGATCATAATTTTAGGCAACACTGAAGAAGCAAAAACCACAACAATTTGATTTTTGATGGGTGGAAATATAATCTTCTATGGCTGAAACCAGTTGTGTGGCTTGGAGAAAAGGAGGCTGAGGGGAGACCTCATCAGTCTCTAGAACTATCTGAAAGAAGGTTGTAGCATGGAAGGTGTCCGTCTCTTTTGGCAGGTAACAAGTGATAGGAAAAGAGAAAATGGACTCAAATTATGTCAAGGGAAGTTTAGATGGGACATTAGGAAAAAATTCCTCACAGAAAGGGTTGTCAGGCAATGGAAGAGGCTGCCCAGGGAAGTGGTTTGGTCACCATTCCTGGCACGTAGACGTGGCACTTAGGGACATAAGTTGGAGAACGACCTGTTAGAGAGCAGTGTAGGGGAAAGGGACCTGTGGGTCCTGTNAAAGCTGAGGGAGCTCGGTCTCTTTAACTTGAAGAAGAGGAGACTGTGGGGTGACCTCGTTCATGTTTATAAATATGTAAAGGGTGAGTGTCACAAAGGTGGAGCCAGGCTCTTCTTGCTGAAAACTGATGATAGGACAAGGGGCAATGGGTGCAAACTGGAACAGAACAGGTTCCACTTAAATATGAGAAGAAAATTCTTCACAGTGAGGGTGACAGAACACTGGAACAGGCTGCCCAGGGAGGTTGTGGAGTTTCCTTCTTTGGAGACATTCAAAACCCACCTGGACACCTTCCTGTGTAACCTCGTCTAGGTGTTCCTGCTCCAGCGGAGGCATTGGACTAAGTGATCTTTCGAGCTCCCTTTCAATCTCTAACATTCTGTGTGATTCCGTGATGGTTTAGTGGTGGACTTGGCAGTGTTAGGTTAACAGGTGAGCTCAATGACCTTAGAAGTCTTTTCCAACCAAAACAATTCTATGATTCTATAATTAATAATCAGTGCAGACACATTTCAGAATTGCACTCTACTAGAAATATTGAGAGGCTTTTAGTTAATAATTGGATTATGTTGTCCTTATGTATGGATTAGAGATGTCTGTGTTCAAAACAAGTGAAATCTTCTGAAATTAGGTATTCAGTATCTTAGATGTCATAAAGTTTTATACTTGTCAAATGGTCTCACATCAGGAGGTCACTGTTAATTAGGCATTACAATGGCAATAAATAGATCAGAACAATGAATTCACCACAGAATATGAAAGGTGAACTTTCTGTTTTGCTTGCACTGTCTTTGCAGTGTTAGTTCCTTTTCACATCTCATTTTAGCAGTTACTAGTCAAGTATCAGAGATTTATTTAACAAAAGAGCCTGGAACAAAGGCAGGGAGTATAGGTCTGTGAGGCAAAGGTGACTGAGAGGCATCTAACAGTAAAATTTTGAGAGTGTGAAAATGTTGCAAGTATAGAAGTTGTATGGGGTAATGCACATGCTTGGAGAATCAAAATTGAATTATGAAGCCTCTTTTTGCTTTCTTCTGATGGGTTAGAATTTCTCTGTGATCTCCAAGACATTTATCTTACTGGATTTTCTGTGTTCTCTATCTGCTGCTAACACCAGTACAGATATATTCTAGAGTAGTGTTTTTTGGGTTTGTTTGTTTGTTTTGTTTTGTGTTGGTTTTGGTTTTGTTTTTTAGCAGTGAAAAATTTACTTAGTTTCTTTATCTAACAACATGTCCATTTGTCTATCTAAAAACGTACTTAATTGCTCACACAGGAAAATGATTGCATGGCTTGTGAACCTTTCAGTTCTGACACTGACATTATATTCTTACTTTCATTCTTTTTAATAAATTGCAATTTGCCTTTTAAGATTTTACTTCATCCGTTAGAAAGTGACTGGTTTTGTTTTTGAAATCAAGCAAATTTGCTTATCTCTGTAACTGATATAGTTGCTGCTTTTACTTTCTGTTGTTTTTTGTCTCTTCAATGATGAACAGCTATCACCAGTAGGTATGATTTATTTAATATTTTTGTGTGTTTTCAAGTCCTGGAAATTACGGCATTTAAAAATAAAGGCAAGCTGTAGGCAGAAGAATGCCGAAGTCAATTTAAACCATGCCAGCTGGCAAAGAGGAGAACCCAGTGAGTTGGGAAGGGCTTATCTGGTGATACCTCTTCAACTGAATGTTTATTGTAGAGGTATTTTGTGTGCATGCGTGCGCATTAACATGTTAAAGTGGAAATCAGTCGATCATCCTTATTTCTCCTTTCTGTCATCTGTTGGATCTTGTATTTCTTCACTGTAATTAAAAGATCAGTAGTTCATTATGCTTGAATTCTTCATAAATGAAGACAATGTTACAGAATCTTCACAGGTATTAAACCATCTTCACAGGAAGGTATAATCCTATGTAAGAACCCATGAAGAACTGTATCATTTTTATACTGTATGCTGTGCATTACAACCTCTCACAGGCTTGCTAAATGAGCAATTAAATGCTGTGCTGTCCTGTCAGTTCTCTCATATATATACACTACTGTGCTGTTGAAGTGTAAAAATGAACAAAGGAAATTATCTTTGCTAAGGCCTCTTAATGATCAGCCATAAACAAGTCCCATAGTTTTTCTTAGGACACTGTTAGTACTACCTGATTTGACAGGTTTTAGTGTATTTTATTTTTATTTCTGTGCACGAGCCTCCTATAATATTTCAGTGGAGAAAATTGAGAATTATGGAGGGTAATGATGCTACTGTATTACAGCAAAAAGACAGTATATTATTTTGAATACAGAAATTTCCTGCTAGGTTTTGGTGTGTTGTTGTTGTTTTAAAAAAACTGTATAGGAATTGTCGTTTTCCTTGAATGAGCACCAACAGTCTGCGAATTGAATTATTGAGGCATACAAATAAGCATTTAATTTTATTCCTTTAAGGCACTGAAATGTCAGACATAAGTTACAGGTTGTGTGAGAGAAATGAGAATTGAACTTCAGTCCCTTAACTCTTTATTTGCTGGGAGAGACAAGGCTGTTCAGAGTCCCTTATGTTTTGGTCCATTAATTTCAGAAAGGCTTGCCGGATTAGAAAGCTTGTGTACACACATTTCAGTTGTGTAGTTGAGGCAGTCTAACTTTCACAGGCACTGTGTGACAACATACATATGAACTGTTTGAAGAGGCCAAAATTAAGTATTTATATGTACAGGTAACCAGGATTCTTCAGAATCGAGGTTTTACTTGTGAAATTGAGCTAAACTTTTGAGGATAACAAAGTACAGGAGGCTTTCTTCCTCAGGCAAGGTTGTGGTTTCCAGTGTCTGTATTTTTTAATATATGATCCTAGCAAAAAAAAGGAGAGTAAAAAACTAAGAAGCTTGATTAACAGAAGAACCTTAGAAAGAGCTAAGTTTGAGGACTGATCTCTGAGCTCTTAAGCTGGAAAAAACATCCCATTAATTTTAGTGGGAGTTTTGACTGCACAAGGACTTTCAAGATCAAGTGCTTTCTTGTTCATTAAAGGATAGAAGGTAATTAGAAATAAAGCACAGAAAAGATTTTATATAGTATTGCTTTTGTCAGCTGAAAAAATCCATATTATTGTAGGAGTTTTAGGCTAATCTTCTCTCTCCCTTTTTGCATAAAATGATGACACAGTAGGTAGTTTTCATTACTCTTAGAGGTTTGTGGTTCTGTCTCTTCATTTTATTAGGATAAAGCAAATGGCGAGTTTTTTTCTGTTTTATCTTCGTTGCTGTTGGATTGCAATCTCATCTATGATGCTGACTGTGTCATTTCCCTCCTCCGTCCAAACTGTTTAACTCGAGATATTCCCACAACATTTTTGTTTGTAAATGTTGGATGATAAATGAAATAAAAAAATGGTGTGCATTTTGGTAGAAGGATTTTGCTGATGTCAGCTCATGAAACAGAGAAACAGTTGGAAAGAAAAAGATAAAATTATAATAACTTTTACAGAAAAAATTTTATATGTTTGATGATACCTTAGATTATGTTGACTTTTGAATACCTTTCAGGGAAGAAGCTATATATACTTAAGATGTCCGGAATCCAGCCTTGAATTTTAAATGTATGTCAGTCATGAGCCATTTCAGGAATTTAGGTCATCAGTTGGTGGGGGTACTTTCTACACTGACCTCGGGGACAAGGGAGCCTTCTCCTGTCAGAACTTCAAACCAATCTTTGTAATACTCAAAAACATGTTTCATGTTACTCATTCCTTACAGCTACTTTTTTTTTTTCTCCCCCTTACTCCCTGTATCAGAATCTTTTTTCCCTCAGACTCTAGCTGTAAGTTATTTGGGTGAAGAGTAGGGTCCAAATTTAATTCCAGTTGGAGTTGCCATTAGCTGTAAGACTGAGAGCAGGGGCCACTTTCTTTATAGCTGTCTACCATGTGCTGGTGGACACAGGGAAAACATAGAAGGGTGAGGAGCCAGAGAATCTGTTACAAAGCCATTGCTTCCCTGGTTCTCTTTGCTGGCCCTGCAATACATGATGATCTTATCTATTCCCAGAAGCAAGAGAAAGTGAAAAAGACATGTTTCACTTCTGATGTAGCAGTAGTCTGCTATTTGATAAAGTAGTTATGTAGAAAAAAGGCATTGTATTTAATGATGCCATACATTTGTCTTTTCAATCTGCAATTGTTATATGAAGGAGATTTTATTCCTACTCATTCTTGTTTCATTTTGATGATCTCTCTAAGCTTTCAACTAGCAAAGAGGATAGGGGAAACATTCATTATTTGTTGTTCTTGAAATTACTCTTGCGATTCCTTCCCAATTATTTTCAGGAAAAATACTTATTATTTCTGCAAAGGTGACTCATTTCTGTAAAGGTGACTTTCTAGCAAGTAAGAAGGTATTTGGTAGTATGGAGGCTCCCTTCAAAATTCCATCACTTTATCAAAGGGGATAAAACTGTGCAATATAAATTCTAAAAAGAGAGCTTGATCCACGGAGACTCCTTCTTTGCTTTTTTACCAGTTTAATTCTATTGCCTTTGGGTGAATTGCTCTTCATTTGCACTCATGCAAATGAGGAAAACCATCATATGTAAAGTATCAGAGGAGATACATGCAGATTTTAAAATGAGGCATTCTCAGTGGCTTTTACCTTTCTGCTAAGCTATACTTGCTAATCACCATTGATTGTGTAAGTGCCTTTTCATTCAGATTACAAGACTAAGCAACACTTCTTCTTGTGTAAAGTTTTTGTTTTGTTTTGTTTTTCAAATTAAATTTTAGATGGCAAAGTAGGGACTTCCTGAATTTAGTTGGAAATGTGACTTCAGATATTAGAGGGAAATATTTTTAGTAGGAAAAAATACTTAGGATGACTTTCTGCTTTCAAGGGGGTTTCCTGAAAAAGCTTTCGGAATTGTGATATAATTCTCCGAGAACACAGAATTTGTGCAAGATATCTGAGGTACCTGTTGGGAGTACTTGGGAAGAGACATATGTTTTGCATTGTGATTAAAAGTACTATTTGATGTAAAGTTTTCTGAGAATTTTGCTCACTGTATGATGGTAAAGGAGTGGATAAACCGTTCTGTACAGAATACTAATGTCCTTTCTGAATATGGTGCACAGTGAGCTTGTTTGGGCGTATTTATCTGCAGAGAATCGATTTGAAATTGTCTAACTTTCAGAAATATTACTTTGGAATATTACTTGGAAGCTTTATTTTCTCAAATAAAATAGAACAGTACAAAGGCCTGGTGGTGGGTTGATACCTGAGTTTCTGACTGTCTTTCCAAAGGCATATGCCACTCTGACTTAGATTGTTCAGAATTATTGTGGTACTATTCTGCTGTCAGGTTGGATAACCAACTCATTTCCTCTAGGAATAGACAGCTTTGAACGTTCTGAAAACTTAGTAACCTACTGAACTTTCCTTCACAGTTATCTTACATTCACATACACAGAATCCTTATGACTCAAGTCCTCGGAGACATGATATTTTGGGGTGTCTGAGTATTATACTCAGGAGGGAACCTGAAGTACATAGCGTTATTTATATTCAGCAGTTAGTAACAGAGCATGAACATCCATTAATGCTCCCACATTAAACACAGCTTTAATTGCAGTTTTTAAGATCTGCTGGTTTTGCTTTTTAGAGTCTCAGGGTTGATTAATAATATCTTAATAAAAAGCTTAATAGTGCATTAAATTAAAAAAAAGTTTCTTATTATGAGACAGCGATTTCAGTTGGTAGTTCACTAAACAGAACAGTAAAAACCTATTTGAAAATCTGTTGCCTGGCTGCAGCAAAATGTTATACAATCAGCCTTCAGAAACCAAACTGATATTTGATACAGCATTTTGTTATAAAAGTTGCCACAAATATGTTTGATAACACTAGGGTATGGCCTCTGAAGTTTGTGAACCCTCATAGAAAGTTATCTACCTGTCTTCAGTAGAAATTTGCTCATATTTTGCTTTCTGTATTACCAATATTGGGCCATTGGGGAGGTGGGTTATCAGAAGATCTGTAGTAAGAATGACACATCTTTTTTATTTAAATATTATTGCTTTTTAGGCACTGAATTTTGGAGATATGCCGACGTACTTTTGGGAGATTTGGGTACCTGACAAACCATGGGTGGTAAGATATGAGATCCACTGAAAAAAAACCCCAAAAACATTTAGTTTTATGATAGGTATTTTGGGCCCCGCCGTCACTGAATTCAATGTACAAAACTCCCACAGGGCTTGTAAGAAGTGCATTACTGTAAATTTATGCAAGTGTGTTTCCATTCTTTTCAATATCATCACACTGGTGTGAAGTTGAAGTAATGCCTGTGGTGAACTAGAATTGTGCGGTAGTATCTGACAGGGGGAAGAGAGAATTGCTCAGCTGAAGTTTATAATAAGACCTTTTATCTTATCTTTACTCAGACAAGCGAGCATTTAGCTATTGCCCATCAGAGCAATTCATGGTTCACAGCTGGGCCTACTGAATAGTACCTTTTCCCAGGCATCCTCCTGTTAGTCTTGTTTAGTGCTTGCTCTGGACTCCAACTCAGTAAACCAAGGAAAATAACAATCTCCATTTTGAGCATCATGTGGACTTCTCAGAAAATGAGTCTGGCAGATGCTGTCTGTCCTCCACTTTCAGAGGCAGTAATCAGAGAAGAACCAGGGTTCAATGCTTTGATTTCTAAAGCTCTGCAGTAAGGAGGAGCCATGGTCTATTTAGATGCACAGTTTCTTCTGTGTGCAGAACTCCAGTCTAGTCCATCAGTTTCCATGCTGGTATTTTTGTGTGTGATAAAGCACTGTATTATCTGTCCATTATCTGTGCTTTTTAAAGATGGTCTCTCTAAAATTAGTACCAGAAAACTCCATGTAGAAGTTCAGAACTTCCGATTGTTTTCAAGGTTAAAAGTAATAAATGTAATTTAAATTCAGTTGCATCTAATGATACATTTAATTACATTTGCTCAACCATTCAAACGACAAGACTATAGTAAAAAGCTGTTTCCTTTACAACATAGGCCTCTTTCCCTGAAACAAAGCACTCTGCGGCACTTGCTTTAAGCTCTATCAGAAAAAGAAAATTTCCTGGAAACTTGGAGTTTCCAGTATCCGACATTAAATTTAAAACTGTATTTTCTAACTACCTACTGGGTATTTGACTTTTTTGCCTTAATAGTAGACTATTTTAGCCTCAATATAAACATTTCAGAGATGAGGGAATTGCTTTCATTTCACATATTCTGAATAAACTTTATTGAATCTCTATTAGTGTACTCTATAATGGATCTAGATACATAAATCTAGATATCTATCTTATCTCCTCTCTAATGATAGAGAATACTATGGTTATATATTAATTCATTGAAAAAGAATTCTGGAGGAAATTTTCAGTGAAAAAAGCCATCATGTGCAGTTAGGACAAAGTAAATTAAATTTAACACAATAGTAAGTGGGATTTGCAGTTGGACTAGGTGATCATTGTAGGTCCCTTCCAATTGAAATTTCTATTCTATTCTATTCTATTCTATTCTATTCTATTCTATTCTATTCTATTATCTGCAGATATCAGAAGTTTAGGTGCCTATAGCTATATATACATTCTTATTAAGTCAGTGGAGAGATGTATTCAGGCAATGGAGTACCGTATAAGACTAAACATGCACTTAAGCTCTGAGCTCAGTTTTTTAATGTCTTTTTATGTATGGGTACTAAAGTGTAATATTTTAGCAGAAGCTGTCACTTCTAATATTTTATTGCATTGGATATTAATTACAAAATAAAGAGTCTTGATTTACTGTTTTATTTAAAGCTCTAAGAACATTATATATGTAATGCTTCATGGTCGAGTCCACTTCTTTGAAGGAAAGTATATTATTCTGCACATTACATTGTAAAAGCTGATCTTTCAAGAATTACAGGTCTTAGAGAAATATTTTTCATGGAAATTGGATGTTAATTACTAGGAAGTAAGTTCTAAAGTAGCTAAACAGGAAGAAAGGCCTAAGCTTTTAAGCTAATTTCTGGAAGATTTTATGGACCTGTCTCAGCCTTTCAATAAGAATCGTTGCTCTTTGTCAAACAAATATTTTCAACTATGTTCAGTACTACAAGAGAGTTAAACAAATGGGTAAACTTCTTCCTATGCCTCTTCTATGTTTTTAAAAAAAGTGAACATTTATTTGCTTTTCGCTACCTGCTGATATTGAGCATGGAAAACTTTGGGCTTCTTTTTTTTTTTTTTCTAGCTGACAACAGCAGCCTGGTTGATCAGTTTAATTTAAGTTTGTTTTCCATCCATGTGAATGTTAGGCTTTGAAAAAATCCTCAAACACTTTACTTATGGAAAGTATTTTTAGTATTTTAATTTATTTTTGTCATCTTAATATTGATAAACCTTCACAGCCTGAGCAATAACTAACTAATGTTGATGGTCTGTAGAGTGAATGAGGACTGCTCATTTTGCAATGCATTACTGAGTATAAATAAAGATGTATTGTATTCTTGATTTTTTTAAAAAAAACAGTTGAATTACTTATGAGTACTTTGCTCATCTAAATAGCAATGACACAGTCTCTAAAGGATTCTTGGCAAAGCAAATCTCCATTAACATTGTATGTAGTAGAATCTAAAACGCTCTCTTAAAACAAGTTTCAGACCTAATGAATTTTCTATTTCTTGAAGTTAAATTTTAGTCATTGCCTTTAATGCTGGTGGTAGATGGACCTAAGGATTAGATGGAGAAGTTTTTAGGCAAGTGTCTGCTGTACCTGATTAAGCAGCAGTTCAGATAGCACAATTTTATGGGGGAACTGGGCTGTGGTGGGATGGATGCAGGAATGGTGATGAATAATCTGAAATGTATTTATTTTGTGGGAGGGATGGTAGTGCATGGATAGCAATTTGTCTTTTAAGAAAACTGTTCTACAACACACACACGCATACATACACACATAGATACCAGTCTAAGCTGTATTTCCTGCAGCCCAGTTCAAACCAGCATGCAGGCATACAGGACACTCACTCCAACTGTGCAATGTGTCTGGGTCCTGGTTGTCAGCTGGACTTTTGTGTGCATGATTCAGGCTCAGCCTTTATGTGATGCTGGGTGTCCGTGGATGTGTCTACTCATTATGAGTTATCATCTTAACTTTTTATTGCTTTATAAATCATGTTGTTGGTGTAAGCCACTATAAGCCAAGCTAGTGAGTCATGTGGCCTCACTGGTCATGTAGCCTCAGGCCAGTCTCCTTGATATCATCCATATATAAGGCCAACTAGCCGTTGTCACTGAGGTTTCTGTAATTCTGGTCTCCCAACCCAAATGGGTTACGGAAGTGTAAAGTCAGCAACAATTATATGATGGAGTTCAGCTAGTGCAGCTTTGTTTCCCATTTCATACCGCGCTAATTATTTTATTTGCAGATGAGCAGATGTAGTCATGGTCCCATTTGTCTAAGCAATGCTTTTGGGTAGACTTTATCTCATTATGTGAAATCAAAATGATCCCTTCTAGGAATATAATGGTACTTTGACACTGATAACACTAACATCTGTTCTTTTGGGGCTGGAAGCACACCCTCCCACCCCAACACCTGAACACACAAATCTGCGAGTATCCATGTATAATAGGGATAAAGACTTCATGGAATAATCAAAAGCAGGGGGCAGATTTGTGAAGGATATGTTGTGAGCATTAAGCTTATGACTGAGTTTGTCCTAAAGTAACAGAATCTTTCTTTGAAAGAGGAAAGAGAGGCAGAGCTGTAGGAAATGGGCTGAAGTTAAAGGAAGGAATCTGAGACTATTCAGATATCTCATTTGGGTATGTTCCATATAAATGACTTGGTTTCCAAGCAGTAGATCATACAGGATTTTTTTTTTTTCCTGTAAAAAGAAAAAAAAAAACCAGCATAGCTCCTCTGCTGTTCAAACTAGATGATAGTAATTGCCTGAGTTGGGATTTTGAGGACAGGAATGCTCTGCATATTTTATTTTTTGATATCTGCACATACAAGCATTGTCATTAACCATAGCAAAAGTTTTCACAATTTATATTTTGTTCTGATCATAACTCTTTGTGCCTGTTAGCTGGTAAAAGAAGTCTCTTAACTTGTATGTAATTCATGGATTTTGGACAAACACTGATCTTCTTTCTAATTAGGTTTTATCATGACTTTGTTTTCAAAAGTAAGCTGCTTTTTAGATTAGAACTGTTACTAAAATTGTGAAGCAGCTATGTCGAATGAATAAAAATAAATGCTGGTCAATACAGTGCTACTGTCTCGAATGTGGTTGCAGTAAAACTGAGCGACTACCGATTTACATAAAAATAAATGTTTACACATAAATCTTGACTTCATTTTTCTCCCTAATTAGTAGCATGCAATGTACCATTCTGATTTTTGATTCACCCCCTTGGTGCCTGCACCTCCCCTTAGGGATCCCAGCTGTTTTCCTCTCCTGCTGTAATTGAAATCAAACTTGTTCCAGCCTGTAATTGATAGTGAACCTAACTGTCTAACATTTTCTGTGAGACAGATGCACAGCAGAAACACATGAAGCAGCATATGGAAAACCAAGTGCCCTACTAGGGTGAAGATAGACCTATTATTGTTTTGTTATACAGTATTCCAATACTTTTACCGACCAGTTCACCTACATTTTAGTTTGTCAGGAGTGTGCTATCCATAGAAAATTTGGAGTATATAACACATATTCATTGAAATAGTTAGGCAAGTCTCTGTCCTCACAAAGAACTGTGCCTCCAGACTGCTCTTACATATCATCCTCTTTGCCTGCTCTTTTCTCTTGTGATGTTAAGGAAAAGTATTTTAGTGTCTGTCTCGGTATTGTTGTGACAGGTCTAATGTCTCATATGGGAATGTAAATCTAGATGTTCTCACCCTTGTTTTGGCATCTAGTGGAAATCATAATCTTGTATAAAGAGTGCATTATTTTGTCTCTGGGTGAAGACATTTGCTAGGAATCTGCCATTGGAAGCAGGATGCTGCTGTCTGTCAGTATTTCAATATATTCCTATTTTTCTTTCTCTCTTAAACCATATAATGCTTCCATTCTTAGTGAGTAAGATAATAAGACATTCCTTTAGCCTATGTCTGTCTTCTCTCTGCACATAATTTATAAGAAAAAAGACCATCAGCCATTAATTTTTCTATTTAAGTAATATTTAGTATTTTAAAATGTGGAGTTCTGGTGTGTGGGGTTTGTGGGGTGTTTTGTTGTTGTTGTTATATAATTTTAATACTAGGCTCCTACCTCTAGCTCCTCTTCATGAGACAAAACACAGTAATTAAATATACAGGGTGTTTCAAAAAGATGGACACAATTTCAAAGCAGTATATTTCACCATGGCAACATGTTACAATTGCACAAAGTGCCTTATGTTGCAGGGTAGCCATCTTGCCAATGACTGACGCTGGGGGCTGTTTGTGCACTGGCAGGGGCATCTAGGAGTAACCATTTGAAACTCCTTCCCCCACCCTTTCAAGTGGTAAGAGTTTCATTCATGGGTGGTTCATGGTTACAGAGATATAGTGATTTCAAATTTGGACCATTTTTTGAAACACCCTGTAGGACTAAAGACAAGTTGTAGGTTAGTAATAACTTTGTTGGCTGCTGGATTTCTTGAGATATTTTTGAGGCATATTTTAATAGCAGAAATAATGTAATAGTCCCCTGTGTGGATTTCCTCATATCTGGTTTAGATAGGAGCCTCATGTGTTTGTTCCAATATTACTGATAACGAGGTTTTATCAGTACATCTAAGTCAGGCAGACTAAGGCTTTGAGCAATTCCATCTGTAACTAAGACCGAAAAGCTAGCTTAACTCAAAAATTGCATTTGTTCTCTACTGTTCCTGAGTCTAAATATGGTTGCCCTGTGTAAAGTTCAGCAGGATTTCTCCTGGGGTAGCAAAGTTCCTTCAGGTATATCTAAATAAATATTAGCTTTCTGTTGAATACTTATAAAGAGGTTTGGAGGAAAGCTAGTTATTTTGTAACTCCTCAGATTATACCTGCTTTCTCAGGGACCTGAGGAAAAGTAGAAGAGAAATTAGTTTCTTTATGCTGTTCACAATCACAGTGGAGATTGTTTTCATCAAGTATTTATACATCATGGAGGAAGAAAAGAGATGAGTAATCAAACAGTTGGTATTAACTTAAATGTCATAACAACAATTAGAAAAAAAATCATTGCCATCAAATTTTATTGTTGTTTCTCAACCTATGTTTTGAAAATACCCTTTACTTAAGGATTTCACTCTTCAGAAGGAATGGAGAGTCCAATATGGCTTTGACTCAAGTTTCCTGAACTTTTTTGCTATTTCTCAAAATTCTTTAAACTTTCTGTGACACAGTGATCCCTTTATAAGATAGGCTCAATTAATTTAGAGTCATCATTTTTTTCCTGCAAACACATTTGCCTCCAACTTGGTCACCCTTTACCTTGAAAGAATGATCTGAGACCACTAGCTGTGCTTTCTGTGTGACCTTAATCAAACCAATATAAGTGACAGCAGAATTTGTGTGGTTGTTTGATTGGTTATGGTTGTTGTTGGGTGAGTTTTTTTAACATGTCCTGGTTTAGTTTTGTTTGATTGTTTGTTTTTGTCAAGATGAAGCTTATATACAAAGTAGTGCGGGTTTTTTTATGTTATTACAACATCAACTCATTTCATACTGTCTCTGTCAGATTATTTATCTGATACTGTCTCTAACAGCATCATCAGAACACTTTAAATAGTTAACCATAGTTCTAATATTAAAATATGTAACAGATTAGCTTTGATGGACGATTAGTTTTTCCGTGTATTACGCAGGAAAAAAATACTAATCTTCCATTGAAATATAAAACTGAAAGGTACTATATAGATTAAGGCTAGGTATGTGATTATTCTTAATGATTTTGCTATATACATGAAGTACTGTTCTATTATCGTGGAGTCATTCAAGTTAGAAGGGATCTTCAGAGGTCATTTGATACAACATCTTACCCAAAGAGGGCTAATTTAGAACATGTTATTCAGGACCTCGCACAATTGACTTTTGAATATCTCTAAGGCAATCTCCAAGGCTTACCATGGCCTCACAGTGCAGCCTGTTCCAGTGTTTGATCACCCTTGTGAAATGTTTTTCCTTCATATCAAATCAAAATTTTTCTTGTTGCAAGTTGTTTCTGTTGCTTCTCGTCCTATCACTCTGCAAAGAATCTGGCTCCATATTCTCCAGGCCCTCCCATTAAGAGTGGGAGAATCATAGAAACATTTTGCTTGGCGGAGACCCTCAAGATCATGGAGACCAACCATTAACCTAACACTGGCACTAAACCATGTCCCTGAAAACCTCATGTACATGTCCTTTAAACACCTCCAGGGATGGTGACTCAACCACTTCCCTGTGCACCTGTCCCAACGCTTGACAACCCTTTCAGTAAATAATTTTTTCCTAATATCTTAAGGCCATTTCCTCTAATCTTACCACTTGTTACTTTAGAAAAGAGACAGACGTGCTGAATAGAAAGGAAGAATGGCCTCCCTGAGCTTTCTGGACACATTTTTACTGATGCAATTTGTCCTTTGTTTAAGGACAAACTGCTGACTCATACTGAAATGGTTGACAGCCAGGACCACCAGGTCTTTTTCTGCAAACCTGGTTTCAATCTAGTTGGCCCCCAGCTTGCATTGCTGCATGGGGTTATTCCCTCCTGGGGCACTGACTATGCACCTGTGATCACAACCCTTTGAACCTGGAAGTCCAAGCAATTTTTCCGGCCACCTGGTAGTCTGCCTATCCAAACCATATTTCATCAAGTTTTTAGTACGGACAAAGAAAGCACTGCTAACATCAAGGTACCCATTTTCACAAAGGCAACCATCTAATCACAGAAGTCAACCAGGCTGGTGAGCACATTTTGCTTTTGGTGAGTGCCAGCAGGCTATTTCCAGTATCTTTCTCCTCCTTTTTGTGCCTGGATGCAGCTTCCAGTAGGAATTGTTGAGTAGTGAGATTAGGCTGACTGGCCTGCAGCTCTTTCCGATGATACTCCTTCTTTTAAAAATTGTCAATTTTTCCAGTAATCAGAAACCTAGCCCAGTGACCCTGACGTTTGTAAGACCATAGACAGTGGTCTTGCAGTGACATTGTCTAGCTTCCTCAGCTCTGTTGGAGGCATGCCATCTTGTCCTATGTCCAATTTACTAATTGTTTTCTACCTTGATCTTCTACTGCAGGTAATTCTTCAGTCTCCCAGATCCTGCCACAGGCCCAGAGGACCTGGGAAGCTTGAGGTAGTCCTTATCAGTAGAAACTGAGGCAAAGAAAGCGTCTAGTACCTCAACAATTTTATGTGTCCTTTCCTGTTAGGTTCCCTGCCACTTTGAGTGGCAACCCCACATTTTCCGTTGTCTTCCTTTTGCTGATAGTATAACTGCTTCACAGTCCTCACTAGTATCAACTACAAGAGGATATTGGCTTTTGTAATTCAGCTGAGCTCAGTCAGGATTTCCCCATTATCCACACTGACCTTATGCTGTGCTTGTTTGACTTCCTGGGCATAACGCTGGACTTTTCTTGTGCTTTGAGGAAGTTGTCATTGATGATCAATTAGCTCTCCTGAGCAGCTTTACTCACCAGGGTAGTCTCCCATTAGCCCTCACCAACTGGATCCCTGAACAACTTCAGATCTGCTTTTCTAAAGTCTAGGTTTGTAATGGTTTTTTTTGTTTGTTTGTTTGTTTTGGGGTTTTTTTGAGTAATGGGCCTGAGTGTCTCCTCTGCTCAGTTTGTTAGCCACCTGTACACCTGTATCAACAAAACTGTTCTAGATGCTTGCCAGAAATCTCTTGAGATTTTTGTGTTCCACCATTTTGCCCTTTAAGAAGATATTGGGGTGGTTCGTATTCCTCCTGAGAGCCACCTTTATGACTGTGAGGCTTCCCTCAGTTTTCTAAAGAAGGCTTCATTTTCTCTTCTTGATCAATCAGCCTTTATCAGACTCATCACTGCACCCACCCTGATCTTGACCTGTCAGCTCTGGACTGGTTGGTGGCCTGCTCTAGCACAAAGCTCCATGAATACAAACTGCCCTTTTCCATAGAGTGCAACCTCTCCACTTGTCCTGAGGAACCTGTATGGGTTCTCTGCAATTTGTTTTCCGCTCTGCGTGTGTTTGTGTACAGGCATTTGAGGTGAGGCCCCCAGCCACGCTGTGTTCACAGGGGATGTTCCTCGTGTGTCATGCTTTCTCTTGAATGATTTTTCACTTTCTCCTATCCCTTCTCTAAGTGTCAGATCTTCTGTCCACCATCTCCAGATATTTAAAGCCCCTTTCGCTAGATTAGCAAGCCTCTCTGCAAGGCTGGATCTTTCCCACCTTTATTAAATATACCATGACATAGAAATATTTATATATATATATTTAACGTGTACATACAAAATATCTGTGCATATATTTAGTGTCTGCCCGTGCCTAAATACTGTATGCAAGTTTATGAAGATAATAGACACTTTGTATATATTTTTATGTGTTTGTAAACAGCCAGAGAAATAAGAGATTTTTAAAAAAACTTCTTAAAGAACCGAATAATTATCTTTTTTTTGTTTGGGAGTATTGTCTTCAGCTTTTTATCTGCTGTATGCTTTACTGGCACTCTTTCAGTCTGATTTTTCAAGTGGTACAATGTGTTTTTGTTTTTTTGAACATCACTGAAGTGTGAAAAAGAAAGCAGTCGTACATATGCCTGGCCAATTTGATAGTGATGGTTTATTCTTCTTTGTAAAGAAGGTGTTGAAATGTTTTGGAAAAGGCTGGTCCTGTATAGAGATTAAAAGCACAGGAGTTAAAGAGGTACAACAACTTTCATGTTCTTTTCTTCCAGAACTATAATGATACATAAAATAAATTTAAAAAGCATCAGCCTATAGTATTATAAACATATTTGAACTGTTGTACTGAATTGTGCTATCAAAATAAGACATCTCTAAATACTCTTACAGATCTCTTTTGTTTAAAAACAATTTCTTTCTTTGGGGAAAAAAATGGTTTTCATGTATCCGAATATTTTAAGCAAGTTATATCTATCATTTAATGTTACTAAGATGCCAGTCTTTTGAGGGAATGAGAATGCCACAGAGGTTATCCAAGTAGTTTTGTTTGGTAGTATATTCGTATGAGAAACCTCTTGAACATTCCTGGTTTTATACCATTGTTTATGCTATTTTTTTTTCGTAAACCAGTAATTATCATTGTAGGTGGGAAAGGCAAGGAAGTATGCTTGAGAACAGTTCTTTACAAGTTTTCTTCACCTGTCTTATCCCTATTAAAACAAATTTACTTTACATACTGAAGGAAATGCTTTCAGTTGCATTTTCCCTTGGAGGAGGAGAGATTTAAAAAGAACATTATGTTCCATAATTCGAAGGTTTTATGATCCAATATTAAATGCAAAGGTGGAGTAGGATTAAAAAAGGGTAAAGTGTGATTCATAATAATATGTTTTACTCTTTCTGTTGTGGGGGTTATGCATTTCCTTTGATTGAAGGTTATACTGTCACAAAAAGATTTTTTTTTTCTTTTGATGTTTACATGAGATGCTATTTCTTAGTTATCCTCTCTTCTGTGTTTCTAAATGGGTAGTTGGCTGTGTTAGAGAGCATTCAGCATACTTTATAGTCAGCAAATGTTAGCAGAACCCATATTTAGACAACTGAATGAAGCCTTAGTGCTTCACTGGATCTTAAACATCTGTATTGTGAATGCCTAGCTTTTGATGTTTGAGCCTAGAGTTGAAAAACAGGCTTCAAGTTTGTCCTGGTTTTTGTTTGGTTTGGGTATTTATTGTCTTTTTTTTTTTTTTTTCCCCACATCATATCCAGTGAATTTGTTAAAGAAGCTTGGAAAAGCTCTGCTCCTAGAGATTGAAGTGGTGTATGGATGCCTAGCACTTTTGCCCATGTTTTTTGTGCCATGTGATATCAGATTATGTCCTCAAGAAGACCTTTAAAAAAAAAACAAAACCAGCTCACATGGTTCTCACTGAGGGCAGAATTTGATAAGCTTTCAAGTGCAGAAATTGAATAAGGACACAAAATGTCAGTACAGGCTAGCAAGAGTGTCTTCTGGGGATAAACAGAAGTGATACGTAAAATGTAATTCAGCACCATCTTTGTCAATGACTGAAGAAGCATAGATAAGGATACCTTTATCCTGATTAAAGTCAGCAGACATCTGCTATTGACCTTCATAATGCTTCTGGATTTTAACCACTGTATTTGACCGAACTGGAAGTTGGCCAGGTATGTGCCAGTGACTCCTATCATCTGTAAAAGTTTAGTCTGCTCTGGGTAAAAGCTTTGTTACTATTCCCTTCGTCAGAGTGAGATATGCAGATATATCTTAATAGCTTTTAAAGGTTTTTCTCATTTGTGATGATTGACCTGATCTGAGCAGAGTAGGATCAAACATTTGTAGTGAATTTAGTAGCCTCTGAAGATCCAAAATATGAATAAGAAGGAAATTTCAATTTTTTGCATGCATGATGTATCAGATTGTTTCTGGTTTAGGATTAATGGGGCTTCATGGATAGGGATAGAGTGGTTAAGCAGTCAGTAATCTTGTAGGAAAAAGGAATGGAAAGTATTTTATTCTGAAATGTTTCAACAGTGCTGATTCTTTTAAATCAATTTTCTGGGTTTAATACAGTTCTTTTTTGAGCTGTCATATTTCTTATACGTTGCAGCACTGTAAACTCTCACAGCCTGGACCTTTCTTTAGAAGACTGGGTATATACACTTGGGTACGTGAATGTAGCAACCAGGAAACAGTACAAAGTAAAATGGCTTCAGCATGACAACATACTGCAGATTACAGGGATTTGTTACAAGAATTTTGTTTTGTGTTTTGGTGGTTGTTTTTTTTTTTTGGTTTTTTTTTTTTTTTTTCCTTCTCCAGATGATCTGCACTAAGCTTTTATTTTTTTTCTTTTTCATTAAACCATTCCATTGTCAGAAACAGCAGATTTACTGATAACTAACCTTCACTCACTAAATACTTCCTTAATATAGAGTAAAATAAATTATCACATTTTGCTTCATACTCTTGCCATTTCCCCTCCTCTCAAAAACCAAGCTGACCTCTACCAACTTTTGTCAGGTTCAGAATCAGAGGCTTTACAAAGTTGAAAGCTGCCAAGTATATTTGCTAGCAATTCATTTGTACACTTTTCAATTTACAGAACCAGCCCTCAGTCTCAGTTTTTAATTTGGTGCTTTAGATGAAATCCTATTTGGGAAAATCAATGAGAGGTTAACCAAGGCCTAGGCAGCTGCAGTGGTTAGAAGTCGACAGCTTTGATTGCGTGCCAAACTGACATCTAGGTTCAACTGTTCTGTTTTACTTATTCCTCATTCTCCAGCCTTATGTCATATCACATGACATTATTATATCAAGCTTTGATACTGGGAGGGAAGAATTAATATGCTTAACAGAGCATTGCTTGTAACCTTATACTATAATTTTACAAAGTCGGAAATATCAAATGAAAAAAAAAATACAGCAAAAATAGATACTTAACACAGAATTTCTGACAAGGTTCCAGCTGCTATGCCTGTTGCTCTGACACCCTTCAGTGCTGCTGATTGAAATCAGGCTAGTGATTAGATCATATAATTGGTGGAAGGTAAAAGGCCAAGGATGAATTTATACAACACAAAATGATACACACAAAAAATACATTATTCATACTCACTGCATACAAAATTAATGTGAACCAGTTCATGTTTTCCACAAAATTCCTTTACCTTCTTTGTGCTTAAAAAAATAAAAACGTTATTGATGATTTAATATGGCAGCTAAACTGAATGTTAGCAATGAAATTGAGACAGTTAATGTAACATGATGTAAATTTCCCTCTCCCATCTTACTAATGGATTTAAGTGGTGGAAGAAAAAACCCAACATAAATAAAGACAGTTCTCAGCTATGTTATCTATGTATAGCCATGTCTATAAGTTTTTATTATCTATATTATTACTAATGTAAAAGCTGGTATGCAAAGAACAATTAAGAAAGTGAGAAAAGTATCACAGAAACTCACCAACAGGCTGATAACAGAATCCAGGTTTTCTGTGAGCTTTACAGTTTTCATATCCATTTTACCATGCAAATGCAGCCTTGGGATGTCCATGGTATCAAAAATCAGGCAGTGTAAACACTATATAACACAACAGTGTTTGACAGTAGTACAGTGATAGAAAGTAGAGGCTAGAGGAATAAAGATTAGAGACCATGATGCTGAAAGAAAGCAGGAGCCATGTCTGCCAGCCTGTGGTAGAGATCTTTCACTAATTGCATGAAGGCCCCTGACAAAGTGCTGCATAGTATTCATTGCAGCCATGGGTTATGAAATGTAGCTTTGTGTTGAAGGCAAACACCTTTTGATAACACTGTTCCATTTCCATTACAGAGACAACTAACATCGAAGGACCTGTTATGTCCTGCTTTTATTTTATTCCAGTTGGCTGAATCTTTCCTGCTGGAAGTAGGTCTGAAAGAAGAGTAGGTGTTTGATCTTGCTCTGATTAAAGTCAACGCAAAATTGGTTTTGAGTTCAACAGCAAGAATTCGGTCTACAGAGAGAAACCATTTAAGCCTTTCCAGCACATTTAGAATATTTCCAATGTGAAACGGGTACTCAGAAAGTGAAAGCTGACAGTTTGTTACCTAAACTTCCTTTTTGCTAGGTATTCATTAAGAAATCGGAGATTGCTTTGACATAGTACTACTCACTGTAAGTCTGGAGGTTAATGGAATGAAAAGCCAGGAGCAGTAAATTAGACCATCTTTCTGTATTCTTACTGTTCTTTAAATACAAGCTCAGTATCAATCTCAGAACATAAGACCATAGTGTGGTTTCCAAATGGTGACCCACTGTTTCAAAAAAAAAGTATGAAAAGGGTAATTAAGGAAACCCTAAGAGATAAGTTAATTATATAAATATTGAAATTATTCCTCATTATCTGTGATTACAGTTGGCTGTGTCTTTTCCATATTGTTGTCAGAGGCATTAACCACTGAAACAAGTTCAGTATCAGCAAGAAGTGTTTATTTTTCTTGTTGTTTGTTTCATTTTGGATTTTGTCTTTTTTTTTTCATGAAAGTAACAAATCTCCAATTTACCTATGGGATTTGTTCCCTAAATTTCCTTTAAGGTTTCTTCTTCAGCTAGCTGGGGTAATTGCAGCCATCACCGTTTTTGCTTGGAGATGAACGAAGGCAGAGCCAACCTGCAGTGTAGGACTCCAGCACACCAGCGTGCAGCATTCTGTTGGAACAGAGCAGAGCACTGTCCAGAGAGAAACACGTGTCATGACCTGTCACATAATATTCACAGCGCATGTCCTTTTACTTTGCATGTGCAGAATTAAAGTTTTGAACCTATTGTGTTTATTCAGTGAAATCATATTGGACAATTAATCTGGCATCGTAGACACTTAGTGCCTTTCCTTGAAGCTAGTGCAGTTTCTGTATGGCAAGGAACCCAGGATCTGTGGTGCAGGAAAGAGAAAGACCTCAAACAAAATGAATCATGGTGTGGTAGAATATTTTCAATTATTCTGGCACATGTGTGCTCTTCATTTTCTGGGTTCAGTTATTTGCCTGAAGATTTTAGTGCAAAACCAGTTTTAAAAGAAAGGTATACAATCCAGAGCACAATTTAGGTTGTTAATCTCTGACTCACATCCCATATTTTAAAAAAAAAAAAAACAAACAAAAAAACCCAAACCAAACCAAAACCACATGTTTTTTGGTAATCAAATGCATAGAAAGTAAATGATAAGTTAATTAATTTTTAAACTGTATTCTCACAGAGATGTTTAACTCAAGATTTCAGGTATGATCAAGTCTAGGAGAGAAAGATGCATCTATTGAGTGTTTCCTATTGATCAGCATAGCTCTTTTCCCTGACTAGTGCTATCTGCCTGTCTCACCACACAACTGCAAATTCCATTCCAAGAAGCTCAATATAGTACAAAATTTAGATATCCAGCTTCTTCATGAAATCTGCATTGAAATCTGCACCTAGACACCTAATGTCCTTTATGGGGCTTTACAGAGATTCATGGCACAATTAGAAACAAATTTCTCATTTCTCAAGTTACAAATTTCTTCTGTAATTCTACTTAAAGATGCAGAAACATGGCATAAGAAAGCTTTTAAACAACACTGAACAAAAAGATGAGAGGAATACGTATTGTTTTCATATTATTAAAGAGCCTAAGGCCTCTGCAATGAACATACCCCACTCCGAGCATTTAATTCTTATGTAATGAGTAATACTGTTTTTAAAATAAATTCAACAGTTGAAATTAAGAATGAATCATTCTAGATTTTTTTTACACTTCTATTGCAGTGACTAGATTGAGAACTGCAACTGATTGAAATTTACAAAATACACGATCCTGCCTCAAATCTTTCGCCTAATACTACATCATACTGAAATCACTGTCTGAAGATTATATGCAACTTCCATTAGGTCAATGTCAATTTTTCACATCCTGTGTAATGAGACTTAAGGTGCACAGCTTCAGTTCTGCATATATTTTGTTATATTGTGATATCATGTGATACTTCATGATTTCCTTGGAACCAGCTGCTTCCTTATTCTATTTACACAGGTCATGCTGTGTAATCCCTAAAAATTCTGTTGTCTTTGCTTCTCTGAGGAAAATATAAATCAGTTTATCGTGAAACCAAAATACAGCTCAGCACCCCACATAAGATGCATTCTGAATTGCAAATGCTAATGATATTAGGTAAACACACACTGGCAGGATATGTTGAAAGATGGACTGCTGCCTGGGCTCTCTGAAACAAGTTATTGAACCCCACAATGCTAGCATGAAATCCATGGAAGCTTTACCAAGATTTTTGTAGAATGTCAAATTATGCCTGAAGAAAGATGGACAGCTGTAACTCGTAAGCACAGTAGGAACAGATGAATTGCAAGGTCAAATTTTGTTCTGGAGTACAGCATTGATTTTACTTCATTTTTAACTCTACCTGAAGATTAAAAAAATAATGAAATTAGGTTTTCAAGCTTATGCGTGAGTGTTCGTAGAGTGGAAGGGCCCTCTCGGAAGTCTTCTTTTCCTTGTGATTTGTAAGTATAGATTTTTTTTTGCTATGTTGATGAAGATGACCTAGGAGAGTAAAACTTCTGGGAACAGTGAACATCTGTAATCTTGAAGGAAATGAATTCATGACCAATTTTCATGCAAGTTCATGTGCAAAATGTAAACTCATACATCAACCATTGTACCATTGTACAACCATGATAGCCATTCACTCACCCCCTCCCCGTCCTCCCCACCTCAATAGGGGAGAGAATCAAAAGGGAAGGGAGAGACTTGGATTGAGATAAACACAGTTTAACAAAATAACGAAACGCTAATACACTACTAGTAAATATATATGTAAAATAGAAATAAAAGATACTCAAGGCAATTCCTCACAAACTCTGTCCACACTCAGCCAGTCCCAGGAAGTAGTACCTAGTCCCAAACAGAGAAAAAAAAAGAGAAAAAAGACAGAAAAGACCAGAGGCTTCTGCAAAATGGCAAAACGCCAAACTAAATGTCCCGAACTGAACTCCCCCACAAGACAGAAAACCCTGAGAGCAAGCAAGAGCGAGAATGCCTGAGAGAGAGAGACCAGAAGATCCCCACTCTCCTTAAATATGAAGCATGACACTAATGGGATGGAATACTCTTATTGATCAATCTGGATGTCAGTCAAATTCTGCCCCATCCATGCCACCCTTCCTCCATGCCTCACACCTGTGATCAGGGCGCTCAGGATGTCCTTGTCTCTCAGACCAGAGCAATTAAAAACATTAACTCTTTGCTGGGATGTTATCTCTTGTTCTCAACCTAAGTTGAAATAACGACAGTGCTGGCTATGAAAAAGAAAGGTTTCTGACTGCACGAAGAAAATTAACTTATATTCAGTCAAGCCAGCACAGGTGTCACAGCAAAAAATGCATTATATTTAACCCCTTAGTATAAAAGTAGGTAATGACTTAAGTAATCACCACCTGATACTTCTAGAAGGTTAGGTTAAATGAGCTGACCTTTAGGTTCCAGAAAATGAAATATTCTTACTGCCTTTCTGTTTGTTTTTGACAACATTGACCAGGCCAAATAAATGAATTCAATGACTCAAATATTCCTTCATCCTTCAGATCCATTTCAGGAATGCTTAATCTGGTGCTTGATCCATATGTTCAGAGCTTGGCACAGGATCTGGATAAGCAGTGAGACTCAAGGACAGCTTTTCAATTCACTTGATCTATCAGCTGATCTTGAATCAAAAGCAATCAAAGGAATTGCTTTGTGATTGGGGGATATCTGAGCATGGAAAGAGATGGCTTGTCATTTCAGGTGTTGTATTGTTCTATGGGGCTAATTTCTCATCCACTACATTTTGAAAACTAAGCATGGGTTTCCTCCTTCCTACCTTTCTCTACCTTAAAGGTATTTGTTTATTCTAAGCTAGTTATCACAGCCTTTTTCTATAATAGGTGTAAATTTTCAGATAATATCTCCTTTTTTCCTTCAGTAAGTTCTTGAAGATAACTGAAGTAAGGTGCTCCAGGGGTGTACTCACTTCCAGCACAAAGTCCAGCTTTTGAATGTCTAAGGTCAACCTGAAAAAATGAACTTAAAACTAAAAATTATAAATTCAGTGAAGCTGATTTTAATCCAGAGTTGCTGTCTCTGTGATGAACAAGTGGGAGTCAGGTAAGGAAGTAGGAGAAAAGCTGAACCAACTCAAACACTAGCTTCTAATCGTATTTTAAAATAAAACAAATATACAATTTGGCAAGATGTACTCCTAGAGATTCTATGATAGAATTTCTGGTGTGTTAGATGTTATTTATTGAGTTTTCTAATTTGTTAATCGTAGAATCATAGAATGGTTTTGGTTGGAAGTGACTTTGAAAGGTCATCTAGTCCAACCCCTCTGCAACGAGTAGGAACACCTTCAACTAATTCAGGTTACTCAGAGTCTTGTCCAACCTTACCTTGAATGTTTCAAGGGATGGGACAACCTGTTACAGTGTTTTACCACCCTCATTGTAAAAAAATTCTTCCTCCTGTCTTGCCTGAATCTCCCCTATTTTAGTTTAAAACCATTACCCCTTGTCCTGACATAATATGCCCTTCCAAAAAGTCTGTCCCCATCTTTCTTATAGGCCCCTTTTACATACTGAAAGACTGCAATAAGGTCTCCCCAGAGCCTTCTGTTCTCCAGGCTGAACAACCCCAACTTTCTCAGACTTTCTTCATAGGACAGGTGTTCCAGTCCTCTGATCGTTTTTGTGGCCTCCTCTGGACTGTCTCCAACAGGTCCATGTCTTTCTTTTGCTGAGGGCTCCAGAGCTGGACACAGTGCTCCAGGTGGGGTCTCATGAGAGCAGAGTTGAGGGAAGTGGAAAGGAAAAAGGCTTAGCATTGAAGTGCAATTTAAATAAATGTGTATAGCTTGTGTTACATGGATATGCAAAATCTAAAAAGATACTTTTGATATCTTTGAAAGGTAGCATTATTTAACTTTTTTACAAAGAAGAATTTGCTCAGTAATTTATACATAGAAGGGGTTTAAAATTAATTTCACTGAAAATAACAGTACAATGAATGTTGATATTTTTAAATTGGCTCATGTAAATATTGCACAAAAAAAACAATGAAAGTATCATTTCTTCAAATATCTGAAACTAGATCAGACAAAGTTCTCAATAATGCCTTGTGGGAAGTAATTTCCTCTAGAAGAAGAGCTATATGGCTATATTTATTTGCTTATTATTCTGTGGTGCTTAAAATCCAAACTATATCTTATAGTTGAATCTCAGCCAAGAAGTAACTGCTGTGAGAACTAAAAAACACATCACATTATCACATTTCACTCCAGTTGAGAATATTAAGTGTCCCTTAAAGAGCAATTTAGGGTCTTTAGTCCATTCATTTTTGAATGTTCTTTTGACATTTTAGTTGCCAGAGCACTGTGTATTGCATTCTCCAGACATTAAATATCTGCATAGAAAAAAAAAAATAATTTCTGTAATTTCTTGAATGATAGTTTGTTAAATGTCTCTTCTTCTTTCACAATGGTAAATGTCATGATGCATGTCCCTTTTTTTCAGGTCTGTAAGACTAAATATAGCATACATTCACATCTCTGTAAGGTAAATCCGTGTCTTACTTGGTGTCTAAATATTTTTTCTCACTGAGTGTGATTTTTGGCATAATATTTGGACTGAGATTCAGAGTAGTAGTAGCAGCTATAATTTTGAAATTATTTTCAAGATGTCTCCCTTTATATCATAAAACAAACTCTCGAAAGTTCCAGTTACCTCTACAGAGTCTTTCTACATTCTTTTTCAGCTGTGAATCAAGAAAACCTCATTAACAAGATTTCTTCTGATCCCCATTACTATATCTAGCATAGATAAAGAGGTACTTTCTGAGGAAGATGAGATCTAAGCTATAAAGGTTCTCAAATATTAAAATCAACAGCTTCAATTACTCTTTGCACTGGTCCAGAGTTAAGTGTAGTTTAATCCTTCTAACCACCTGCCCTTAGCGAGTCACACATTTTATACCACATGAAAGCTATAAGTATTCTTAACTGTGGCATGAGACTGAAGCAGTCATATAAATACAGTCCAGCTGGACAACAATATGACTAACTTTTTCCTTGAATTAGTGCACAACATTTTAAAAAGATTTTTTTCTTTTTTTTTTTTAGTTTAGAAGTATTTTTTAAGCATGCTGACGATACCTGTAGTGTTATTTAAAAGAGTATACTATGATCAACTGTCTGGTTCTGACGCTGAGTGGTTCATGTCAATAGCAGTTATGCCTAAAGCCTTCTGTGGAAGATATATGCTTGTGGGGAGATTGTTGAAACTGTCTAGAACAGACCCTAAAGGTAATATAGTGAGGTGAATGATTTGGGGTCTAATATTGGAAGCTGCTTTTATTTAGCAAGATCGTTTACCTAGTGATAAAGAAATACATGGTTATACAACATGATAAATGGTATAAATTCTTGAGTAACAACTCTATTGAACTACAGTTCAATAATTAATAAATACTTGCAAAACTGAACGTAGGTTAAGCCTTTGATAATTTGCATTTGGAAGTTGTTTGGTTTTTTTTTTTTTATTTTGTGGTTTTGTTTTTCTTTGTTTTGTTTTTTTTGTTTGTTTCTTTACCTTTTTTTTTTTTTTTTTTTTTAACATAGCTAGTATGGTGGTTGTTTGGTTTTCTTTCGAGAATAACTCTATCCCAGGGTGTTATCCTACTAGTGTTTTCTTCAAGTAACTTTCCAGGGATTTTGAGTTGGAATGAAGAGAATGTAAGAACTTACTGATTTCTTAGCTATTGTCCAGGAGACCAAGGTCTTTCTGCGCTCTCTATCTGCAGGCGGAAGGCAGTGAGGAAGGGAGACATAGATGGGACAGACCTTGCCTGACATCCAGGCCAATCAACGAAAATATTCCATGCCATTAGCATCATGCTGTGTATTTAGTTGGAGTTGGATTTTCTGTCTGTTTAGACCCTGTTCCGGTTCTGCTCCATTCCAGTTGAGATTCTGTTCAGGAGTTATTAATAATTTGGTTAGCTTTTGTCAGTTCATCCTTTTGCCATTCTACCACTTTGCACCTGGCCTCTGGGCCTTTCTGCCTTTTGGTCTTTTTCTCTCTCTCTCTATCCGGGACCAGCTGTTTGGGACCAGGATGCTTTCTCTCTTCCTGGGGCTATCTGCTCGGTGCAGATGGAGTTCATGAGGAATTGCATTGAGTAGCACTTATTTTTTATTTATTTTATATATTATTAGTATTAGTATATTAGTATGCTTTTCATTTTTTTTATTAAACTATTTTTTATCTCAATCCATTAGTTTTTTCCTTCTCTTTCAATTCTTTCTTCTGCTTCGGTGTGTGGAGGTGGAGTGAGTGAGAGGCTATCATGGTTTTGATTGCTATCCAAGGTTAAACCACAACAGGTATAAATACAGTACTCAGCCCACGCACATTTAATTTCATTTGCAAGTTCAATCTTCCAGAGATACATATACCTGGTCATTGAATGCAGAGAAGACTTAAGCAACTAGTCTTCAACATTAAGTAAGAAAGGCTGAGTACAGAAACTAGTATTTCTGGTTTATTTCCTTTCAGAGTGTTCTCTCATAATCCAGACCATTCTGTTATACAGGGAACCGTAACTCATTTCCTGGACAAGACAGAGAAAGTAATTTTTGCAGAAGCTATTAATGGGATGACTCTCATCAAATAATGTGTTTGGCCTCTCATAAGAAAACCTTGTTCGAGGCACACTAATTATGAACCACATTGTATAAACGGATTTACCTGATTCACAGAATCACAGAATGTTAGGGAGTGGAAGGGACCTCAGAAGATCATCTAGTCCAATCCTCCTGGTGGAGTAGGAACACCTAGATGAGTCTACACAGGAATGTGTCCAGGCAGATTTTGAATGTCTCCAGAGAAGGAGACTCTACAACCTCCCTGGGCAGCCTGTTCCAGAGTTGTTACCCTCACTGTGAAGAAGTTTCTTCTCATATTTAAGTGGAACCCCTTGTGTTCCAGTTTGCACCCATTACCCCTTGTCTTACCATTCTATAAGTGAAATCCATAGTTCCCTACCTAAGCAGTTAGCGCTGTTCTAATGTGTGGGCAAATGGCATGCTAGTCCTTTTCCAGTAGAGTTTGCTAGCTCACATGGCAACCACCTTCTCCCTTCCTCTTTCCCCCACCTTGCACCTCCTGTATCTTTTTAGTATTCTTGCATCTATCCAGATCTCTTGAAAGGTGGTATATTTAGATAAAGGACAATTTCATGTTCCAGGAGATTTTAAAACTGTAGCCAACTATGGCTTAGCTGGCATATTAAAGTTTGCAAGAGCATCTGTGTATAAAATATTCTGACTCTGCTTCTTCCTGGTCTCTGCTGAAGGCTTTGAGGGGAATCTTGCAGTTCTAGTTTTAGTTTGGTAGCAAAAAAGACAGCTGTAAGACTCTGTGTTCTTTCTCCTGCTCACCATGCTTTATTCTAGGAATTTGTACACTCAACAGAAAATTTGTAATAGACTCTTTTCAGTTTGAAGGTTGTGGAAGTAAACACTGTTTAGTATCTGAAGTAAAAGTAATGCTTTTAGTGTCCAAAAGTGAATGATAACATCTGAAAGGTAAAGTAATGAGCATCAAAAAAAAAAAGGCAAAAAAAAAAAAGCTGTGTGGGTGTTAGAGAGATTTTATTATCACTTAATGCTTTTGTATAACATCACAGGAAAGTCTATAATTATAAGCAAGGTCAGATTCCCCATAGCGCATAGTTGGCTGTGCCTCAAAGGGTATACCTTTTGCAAAGAAAACATTGGCAAATAATAGGTGTCAGGAAATTTTATAATTCTTAGTTTAAAACAATAAAATAATTTTTAAGAGTATTTATCAGCTATTAAAAACCTTTTGGGCAACTCTATCAAATCTAATGACACAATTTTTATAGGAAAAATAGGTTTGTTGCTTTTACACGTTAGCTTCTGGTGCACCTAAACTTCATCCACTATTTGCACGAAAAAAATACCATTACATGAAGCTAATTAGGTATCTGTCATTGCCAGATGCTGTTCTCTTTTAGAGATGGTTACATCTCAGCATTGAATTATGTTTGAATTTGAATAAGGAATTACAACAGACCTTCTCTACCCTTCTGCCTTATCATAAAGCACACTGTACCTAAGTAATTATAGTTTTCTTCATGATGTTTGCAAGGAATGCTGTTTAGGGTGGAAAACAGGAGTCCAAATTCGTGAGGAAAGCTGGTACTTTTGAGCTGGCACAAATGAAAGCTGCAGTTACAATTGAAAGTCAGCAGAGATTGACTATGGAGTAGTTTGCTCTAGCATGTCTATCCCTGCACGGCTGGCTTCATTATCAGGGAATGAAAGCAAAGAAGTAGTAAATAGAACAATAATCTTATCTTCCTTGACTTGGAACTTTTCAGTGAACAAAACCAAGAAATCATATGAAAAATGTGATGATCACTGCTTTGGTGAATTCCTGTATTCAAATGCAGGTTGTCTCACCAGGTGGGGTTTTTCATAGGGAAGAGCTTCTGAATTACTCTTTTGCACTTCAGTGAAACCAAAGATCTTGTAAACTTGTTATATTTTCTGTGTCTATGGAAGCAGAGATCAATGAAATATTCTTCATCACTTCTATGCTCCATTTGAAAAGTTGATGAGCTATAAAATATCTTTTTGCTTTGGTTGGTCTCCACAGCACTTCCTTAGCTGGGTATTTGCTTCATATGGCATTAACAATTCCTATAAGCAATGTTTTAAATCCCAGAAACTTTATTTGAAATAAGACACCCAAAATGCAGGATATTTTTTTTTCTCCAGATATAGGGAGTGTGGCTTGGCTTGGTTTGGTTTGGTTTGGTTTTTACCATATGTAACTGAATAAAATATGGCAGACAGAAGACTGGAATGAGTCAGTCACCTTGTGGTCACTGCTAGATCTTTGGGTTTCCAGCCACTCTCTATTTGCAGCTGCCTTCCTGAACAGCTTTTTGTCTTCATGATGCAGGTGAAATTCAGGCCTTCATCCTGACACCAAACTGTGTCTTTTATAGGCTAGGTGCTGGGTTTGGGAGATATTTCCTGCATATCACTGCAGTTCTAACTAAATTATCATACCTCAGTAACAGATTTTCAGGTACAGTTAAGTTAATGCACAAATTTGGTTTCAGCTCTGTCTCTCTTAAAACAACAACTGTAGAAAAGTGTAGTGAGTGCAGTAATACACACAAGACTCAGTTTCACCAGATCTGTCACAGGATGTTATGCAAGTTTATTGTTTAACATATCTTTATTAAAATGCAAATTCTGGTATTTTCCCAAGATGGCAAATCCTTTCCACTCAACTGTGTGAAGCAACAAAACTCACACAACTGTAGTCTGAGAGAACATAATATTGCCATGGCAATTTGTTAAAAACAGTACAAATTTCAAACTTATATAAAGAAAAATTATCAGAAGATTCTAATAAGAAAGAAATTAAATAATAATCTGGCTTTCAGTGTTGTCATTCTCCTACATTTTTTACTCATCAATGATTATTTTTTAGTATTTTTACCAGTCGGTACTGACCTGCATGTTTTGCAATCCTACTTCAAAACAAAATGACTCAAATAGTGTTTTAAACATTTTTGAAAAAAAATTGTCAGTATATGTGTTCTATCTCATATACATTTGGATATGATTTACATAAACTGGATGAAATTGTACATTTACATTGTGACCTGAATGAATGAAAAAAAAGGGAAATGTTTCAGTAAAAAGGAACTGTTTGACTAACGGGGTGGCCACTGAGGTATATAGCATGCTATATGAGAATCTAGCAAGTAGTTTAATATTCAAAGAAATTTACTATCATTAAATAATTACACAAATCAGACTATGACACCAGTGTGAAAAGTTATACAACTTAAAGAATATCTAGCAAGACTCAAATAAGTAAGATTTTATTTAGTATAAGTAGAGACAGAGGAATAGTTACTGGTCAGAAGGTCTCTATTTTATGAAGGAGTGAAAAAAGATCTAGAGAGAAATACTTAATGCTTCTTAACCTGTGCATGAGGGGTGCAGTACTGCAAATGAGAAGGGAATTACTCCTCAGTCCTGGGATTATGTGCTATGATAAGATATAAAGTAGTGTTAATTAATTGTAGGTAAGACCGGGATAAACTGGTTGGCAAGCACTGCTGCAATTTATACAGAGAAGTCAAAATATTAGTGTAATGCTAGAATCAACCAAAGCCATTGAAATCTTGTTTGAAGACAGAACAGAACAATTAGAGATCTTTTGTAGGACACATCAGTAACAAGGCATGTTGGATTGTTTAAAAGATATTATAGACCCACCTGGCTTTGTTTCTGATTTATTTTAGAGCCAGATAGTTGTGGGATTTACAGTTGGACTCTCAGTAAACTATTCAGAAAATGGAGGCTGAATGAAAGGACTACTTTTTCTCATTAAGACTAAAAGGATGAAATGAGTCTTGGCTCTGTCTCTCTTGGCAAAGAGCCCAACAGGATTCTGAAATAGTTCGGATGACACATGAAAAAAAAAAAAAAGAAGTAATGTTTTAACTAAACATGTAATATGCGAACAGGATTACCCTGTATCTCCAGTGACTGCTTTTACATTTTCACAGCCAGAGAAGACAGACGGAAAAAGAGCCTGATTTAAGGATTTAGATCTTTATTTCATCCGTAACAAATGGTACTTTCACTTCAGTGGAAGGGCTAAACTTTCATAAGCAACGGCTTAACATCGAAGGTGAAATATAACACTGCAATTTTAATAATCAGAAACTGGCAGACGAAAAGAACTGTTCCAAGCTTCACCTAATAAAGAATACCCTAATCATATCCCCATAAAGTGCAAAATATTTAGCAGACATCAAATGGCTGGAAAACATAACACATAGCCTTAAATAAAAGTGCTGTTAAAATCTTAGGAAATGAAATAATTCTCATTAAGCTGTTTTGATAAAATAGTCTGATGGTTTGATCATGGAATTTAATTTCCATTTTCATGACAATGGTCCTCAATAGAGTCTACAAATATATATATTTATATATTTAAACTAATTTTTGATGAGGTGGGCTCAATATTTGACGATCTCTCAAATATGAGTGATATATATAAGTCTAAGACATTTGTATTGTGAGACAAAGCAAAGTAGTATTAGTGGCAGGTTAATCTTCCTTGCCATGGAAGATTACACGTTGCATACATAATGACTAGATTTCTCTAAGCAGAAAAATAATAGGTCTGAAAACCTTCTTGTATAAAATGTAAAGTCTAAGCATCACATGGTGAGTCTGCAAAACAGAGTGACTAATCAGGTATACAAAGTTATTTTGTTAGGAAAAGAAATAAGCTATTGCCTAAAGAATGGGTGAGAGAACAAAAGTAAAACAAAACCAAGACATTTAGTCTCTAGTTGGCATTACTACAGATGCTAAGAAATTTTTAAGATCTTTAAAGAAGAAATATAAACCTACTAACCACAATTTCAAGTTCTTCTTGGAAGATAAAAGCAAGTATTCATTTTCTCACACTTTTATCAAGAATCCAGACTTCTCATTCCAAGCTGCATGTTTCTAAAATGCACGCATCTTTCAAAAGTTGACAGAACAACAATTAATCAAGGCTAATGTGCCCTCATTTCAGCTAGTTCCTTGTAATCCATCAAAAATATTTGTGTAAAGTTTGAATTAGCCTAGAGAGCATTCTTAAAAGTTACGATTGATAATGACCATGTGCTTGAACTTGCAAAGTTTTAAAAATTATTTATATGTATGTGCCCAAGCGCACACATGCTTTTTTTTTTTTTTTTTCCCCCCTTAAATTCCACTTTTTGGAGACATTTAGATCTGTTATAATTTTATTAATCTGTGTCGGGGTTTGATTGCAGGGTGACAGTAAAACCGTGGCAGAAGTATTGTCAACTCCCTCGCCCCCAGCTCTTCCCCTCTAGCCCCTCCCTCTGCCCCCTTCCCACTAAGAACAGGCGATTGAGAGGGAAAGAAGGACCGAGAGAAGAAAGTTGGAAAAATTAAAAATGTTTTACTAGTGCTACTAATAAAAATAGAGAAAATAATACAAAATATACAAAACCAATCTTGAAAGTCCCGGCAACTGCTCCAGCAGATGTAGGGCCAGCACCTGAAGTCCTGGACCGGATTGTGCAGCCAACTGGAACTGGATTCAGTCTGTCACTAGGCCTCAGTTCACAGGGATGACTCACAAGGCCCTCTCCTAATGTCGGTCATAAGGAAAAAGGATGAGATCCTTGTGATTTCCCACTTTTATATGAAGTATCAGGTGAATGGGATGGAATACTTAGTTGGTCAGTTTCAGTTCACTACTTGCGTTGCCCCTCTCACAGATGTACATCCATCCTTATCAGTCCAGCGACCTTGCATACCATTGCTATGTCTACCAAAACATGTATCTAGCTTTCAGGAAAGCACATTTTGTAAGAAGACTTTAGCTGACAGAAAAATTCACTAAAAGAGAAATTTGTTTTTAACAAAATCAGGACAATCTGTTACAGTACTTTAAAGTTATTACAAAGTAGTAGTCTTTTGTATTTGTTTTATGACATGAACAAAACAATCTTCAGTTTTGAGTGTAGTATTTCTTTTTTGAAATCCATGCTCTTGATCTTTATTTGGTCCCTTACTCAGTTCCAGTTTTCTCTTTACCACCATCTTAGATTTCAACACAAGAAAAGAAGGTCCTTAATATTATAGTTTTAGGGTCATAAAAAAATAAGCTATGTGTTCCTGTAAAAACTTTTATTTTTCCTGGAAAGTAACTGGTACTTAATTTGTACACAGGTAGTAATCATGCTTCTTCTTACGAGCTGTGTATGAAGTCGTTTTATTTTGTTTATATCTATTTTATAAGTATACTGTCCAGAATGATGGCAGTAGGAGATTCTACTATCGGTTTCTGTCATAAGTCATGTTTGGAAATTAGTTTCTTTCTTCCTCCTCCTCTGTAGTCACCCAGATAGTTACTTACTATTTTTTTCTTTTTTTTTTCTTTTTTAGTTACTTTTAAATTCTATTTTACATTAATTTATTTTTCTTATTTTTAATTCACATTTCTATTTTCTTTTTTTTGTTTGTTTGTTCGTCTCAGAGATACTAGGGCTTTTGTCATGAATATATCTTCCCCAAGAATAGAAACGTTTTACTATTTTCAATTTCACTCATTGCTTTGCATTTATATTTGCAGGTATTTTTCATGCCTCCATTTCTATAACCCAGCAGAAAGTTTGTGGATTGTTATCATAAAGTATACATTAATCTTGAAAACTGAGAAAAGACAGTAGGAAGTATGGAACATTTTAATGTTTTAGTTTGGAACATTTTGCTGTACAGGAAGGCAATGAGCATTATTATGAAGGTTAAACATGAATAAAGCTTTAAAAAGAAACCCTCTATTAATCAGTATTCTTCCAGATGATTAAAAAAAAAAAAAAAAGCCAAAGGCGAAATTGACAAACGTAACCTATAATGGTCCTTCTCGGAGAGGTACTACAGGGGCCTCATTAGTAGACATTTTAGTACAATCATTTTTACCCCTGTGGCTGTCACTTCAGACTACTCAGAAAAGGTGGCTGTAGGAGCTAATCACAGTGATGCCTTTCTCGATTTTATTTTCCTTGTAAAAACGAGGCACAAGAGAGCTAGTAAGTTCTAATTGAAATCAGAATTATCATTGTCATGGATGCATGCTGTGTCTGTTGGGTATTTTTGTGCCAGTGGAAAATTTCCTTCTTCCCCATAATAAGTTTGGGGGCTTTGGACTTAAATGTAAAGTTGTGTTCTAGTCAGTAGTAGAACACGTTTTATTCTGGTATTTTGAATAATATTCCCATCATGCTGAAGAGAAGTACAATTATACATTTATGTTTAACATTACTAACCATGGTTGATAAGAGAAGGAAAAGACTTAAAGGAGATGTTCCATTTACATTGCATTTTAAAGTTTAAATGGGCTCTCTCTTGCATGTAATTAATTTTTCTTCAAAATTCCTCTATTTATCTTACCAAAATAATTATAAGTAACGCTTCCTGCTTGCAGTTTAATTGCCACCTTGAAAGATTCCTGAAATTCCATTCTTCCCAGCAGTGACTTTGTGGGATAGTGATGAAATAATAATCACTTGTTGCAACAAGCATTCAAAAATATCTCACCCTTTTTTTCTCTTGGAAAATGGGAATTTATTAGAAAGCGAAACAGAGAAAGAAAAAATGATTTAGAAAGTTTTGAGATCCTTTGAAGATGCGTTTTAATCTCTGTTCCTAGAACTCTCTGGTTTTGGTCAACTTTGTTTTTTTGAAGGACTGACACATCTGCATCCTAAATGGTAAAATGAAGAATTCCCATCTTGCTTTGTGAGTAACTGATGAAAACTGGAAAAAAAAAACAAACCCAAACAAACCCACTCTAAAGAGTTTCTCTCTGAAAGGGGATGATACTACAGAGAAAAAGAGCTGACTCTCTGTGAAAACTTAGGTTAGATAAATTAAACCTTGCTTTGGTTTTAGCACAGCCTTTTGATAATTGAGAAAATGAAGGTTAATTGTAAAATACCTTCATACCCAACAGTCTTTGGTCTGTGTGTTTAATCCAGTTTTACCTGTCTTCTACTGTCTGAAAATGCTATTTAGAAGTTACAAAACTTTTAAACCATGTTGTTATTCCTTCTGGTATGAGTTATTAAATGTTGCCATACTTAAACCTGTGAAGGTAAACAGAAAACACATTACTATCCTTTAAGTCTTAGAAACTAGAAAACCTTTCAGTAAATTAATGAACTGTAGTTTTCAGATGTAAGGGTAAAGAACCCACTATAGTACAGCACTTAAAGTGTCATTGCTATCAAGCAAAGGCATGCAGAAAGATGTGTAAACTTACGAAAGAAATTCTGACAGTGTGCTATCAGCAAAGGGATATTCACTGCATGGGGTTCTTGCTATGGCTGACAGTTGAAGAGAAAAAGTAAAGCTGTTCATTGATACAGGTTGCTATCAGAATTATAACTAAACATAGACTATTTAGACACCACCTACAATGTGGCTACCTTATCCATCATATCCCCATCTTTGGCCAAGGAAACAAAATTGTGTTATGGAGTAATAACTGAGATAGAGCAGAGTTTCTCTGAGTGATTCTAGTTATCCAGAGTGCTATGGAAGCAACAATAAGCAAGGATTGTGAAAACAGGTTGCTATAATGGAAACTAGTTTTCAAGTTTAACGGAAGCTGGTGCTATCAGAGAGTTTTTGTGATACTGACTTCTGTGGAGGTGAGCTTCAGGAGTTATTAACCTAAGAGCTTATACTGAATGAGGTGAAATTAGTGTCAACAGAAGTATAATAAATCTTTATTTTTCATGAACGTCCAAGTCCAAGCACAGATATTCTGAATGGTTTTATTTGTGACCAGAAACACCTTATTTTTTGGGGGGGGGGAAGGCAGTATTGTGGTAATGATTTCTTAATGTTTTACAGATTTTGGGGAGCTGAGAGAAGCAATTAAAAAGCTGATGTCTACAGGGATAAACACAGCTTCCGGAACAACAGTTGTAATTGAGATCTATTAATAATTGTGTGGTTAATCTAACTGGACAAACCATCTTAGCTAACCGATGGACAATCACATGTTAAATTTATTTGTGACTTTTGGACTTCTTAACCAAATTGCTGAATAATTTTATAACTGCTATATATTTATAAGTAGAAACAGTCATAAAAACATTTGTATAAGTTTCTAATTACTTCATTATGATGGAAGATCGCTCAAAAAGTAGAACTATGGTGAAAAGGTCTATGCATAGTCTCAACTGTATATCAACTGTATTTTATTAACAAAGCATTAAGAACAGAAAATTCCGTTTTAAGGTAAGGGAGAAACAAGAGCAAGTGCTTCTCTTAGTATTAAACTTTGATTATTTCAATAATTTTAAGCAAGATTTCAGTCAGAGTCAGAAACAAGAAAAGATAATGCAAGCAAGAAATAGAGCTAGAATAGGAAGGCAGAAAGAATTCCTGATCTCTTTTCACATCGGTAGGAGACAAGTATCAGAAAGTTATCCAAAAGAAGTAGGAATGGTCCATGGGTTGAGGAAGCTTTGGAGGTCACAGAAAGAGATGGAGTAAAGAAATCAACACAGAAGACTGCTAATGCTATTTCACTTTTATTGATGGTACGGATGAGAACATCAGTGCTGAACTGACTTTCTAGTCAGTTGTCTGGGTTTTGTGTCTGAAAAACTAAATAGCTTCATACTCATTTGGTTCATTTATCTGGCTAATCAATTGTTTGGTTCCTTCACTCAGTGCAAGAAAAGTAGCTTTCGTATTTTTTTCTATTTGAGATCTCAGCCTTGTATCATGGAACACTCATGTTATCCTTTCATCCTCTGTTCTTCTATGAAGATGGACATGGTGAGAGTTGTATTCGATGCAGTTCTGTTATGGATAATAAATTACCTTTTGCCATTGCCTTCTTCCCCCCAATCCTGTTGTTCATGTGCTATCCTGAAGGCATGAATAATTAAGAAGGCATATACTGAAATACTGGTAAGAAATTATAAAATTATTTTAGACAAATAACTACATGATTTACAAATGTAAATCTTCAAAACTAAAATGTGTTTCTCTTTATTTTCCTTTTAGATTTTTGTATTAAAATGTTCTTCTTTACAGAATAACTGAAAATGCTGAAATGTCATCAGCATTGTATTTCTTTATTGGATTTTTTGAAGAAAATTCTACGTTATGGTAGAAAGTTGTATTTACATATAACAGTGTCATGTTAAAGATATGGAGCACAGATACCATGCGCATTGCATTGGAGGAGCCACAGATTCTTGCCACATTCTTTTTTCCTAGCTGCATTTGGTGTCTCTTTGTGTGCTTGATTTTTGCAAGCTTAAGCACTTTTGTAAGTAGGACAGACCTCAGTGTGGGATTACATACAAGATTTTAATACTTTTTTCACTCCTCTCCAATAGTTTTGTACTAGCAGAATGTTCACTGAGAAGTTTGGGATTATTATTTAATTATAAGTGTGGATATTTCCTTCCTGTCTCTGTTTTAGTTTTTAGGCAAATAATGTTAATAAATTATGCTTGCATCACACACCCATTATTATCATGAAGATCTCTGTAGCTCATAGCAATTCTGATCTTTTTCAGAGACTAAGTTTCAAGAGTAATTCCCCAACCTTTGGATAAACAACCTTCTATTACACACCACAGTTTGTAATCTGTATTATTAATTATGTTCCTATAGGGCTGTCTCTCTTTCCAAAAAAATAAAATTCTCAGTTGTCAGAATCACATTCAGAGTGAAGGAAGGGAAGGCAGTAAAGGACAAAGAGCCAGACTCCATACTACAACTCTATATTCTGTTAATGCAGATGTTGTAATCTATCTTTAAAGTCAATTACCCTTCTGGTGGCTTATGGGGAGAGCACAGACATTAGTATTTCCAATAAACTTGATTGCAGTTAGATGAAATTTCAAATAGTTTTCAAGCGGGAAAGGAAATTAGGTCAGGAGAAATAGCCACTACAAATTAACGAGCCAACTGATAGCTTCACTATTAACATCACTATTTCCATAAACTATTCCGATGATGTAGAATTAAACATCAGAATCTATTTCACTGAATAAGGAGAAAATATAGTTGTTATCTCTTTTTGTTTTTTTTCCTTCTTTTAATACAATGAAAAGTTTGCTGCTTGAGCAAGTGGAGTATAGATTTTAAAAATCATTAGATATTGGAGGTTTGATGTGGCTCCTTTTTTCTTCTTCTATGCTTTTCTATATGATAAAGCATTTATTCTGCAGAGAATTAATTGCAGGTCTGTCTCATAAAAGTGCTACTGTGTGATATCAGGGGTATCCAGACAGAAGAGATGACAGGGGGGAGAAGAGCTTTAATTATAATCAATCTATTCTGGAAAACTGTCACCTAGTAGAAATTTTATTTTAGGATGTGAGGATCATATTCTCTGTCTCCTCTGCCTCCTCCCTTGAAAAAAATTGGTTGATCTCAGTTTGTCTTGACATTAGTTTTTGAGATTAGGGCTTGTCTGGTTTTGCCCGCTCTGCAGGATTATTTTGGTTTTACCAGACGTTGTTCTTGACTACTCCACATCCTCAGTTCTTATCTTGCAGAGTTAATAGTTGCACATGTACCCTGTTTGTTCCACTGTATCACAACTTCATCTGCACCTTTGAAGTTAAGGTTATTATTTATAAATTGAAGCTCAGCTGCATTGCAATATGTTATTTATGTTCTTACCATGTTAAAATATACTGTATCTGGTTATGCTATTTTTGTGTGCAGGCAAGTAAATACTGATTTTCTTGCTTAGTAGGCATCTAATTATTGCATGCAACAGGCCTTCTTTTTGGCTACAGTGAAACCAAATCATGGTTTAGAGGGAAATATATTTTAACACAGGCTGAAACTCAGTCCCATACCTGCATCAAATAAAGGTTAAATCTCTAGTAAAGTTCTAATTAAAGTCAATTTATATTAAAAAAGGATTGTCTCATTGTAACTTACTCAAGTTTAAATAGGACCTGGGTGGTATATTCACCAGACATAGACTGAACTGCTCCTACAGGAGAATACTCAGATATTAATGTTCTGACAACTTAGGCACGTATGAACTTTCTTCACCAGGCTAGAGCATGAAGTCTAGATGGCAATCACCGAGTTTAAATCAGGACCTTCTTTCCCTGAGCAACAATTCAAAATCATGAGTCTGCCATAATCACAAATACAATGTAGTAGGAATTTTGACAATCACAAAGCTATTCTGAATATGCCTATGAAAACTGTGTTAAGACATTATTTTCTTAGTATTAATTTATCTAGAGGAGTAAATTTCAATTTTCTGCAGATAATTTACTTGAAAAATTGAGGGAGAGACTTGGAAAATGTTGTAATTGGAAGAAATGGAGAAACTTTTGCTAACTGGAAGAACCTTGTGGTATTGAACATGCTGCATCTCCTGTAGCATTTTGGAAAACCTTACAGAAATTGTGTACCTGAGTTAACTGTGTGTGGTTAGGAGACAATTGTACTTAAAATCACTGCAGCTGATCCCCTTTGACTGTATCTGTGTATCTATATTATCATGTCACATTTGCAGACATATTTAAGCTGCTGGGTTTTTTGGTTGGTTGCTTGCTTGCTTGCTTTTGTTTGTTTGTGTGTGGTTTTTGTTTGTTTTTGTTTGTTTGTTTGTGGGGGGTTTTTTTACAATTTAGTGTTGGACATATCCAGATTTTCCTTCTTATTTCCCTTCCCTGCCTTCCTTCCTCTCTCTTTTTCTTTTAATTTGGTAGATAGGTAGAGTTTTATCTTTCCCCTGTTTTTTATCAGAATAGTGTGGATAACTTGTAAGGGCTCTCACAGGAACTCAGGTTGAAGGGAGCAGCTAACAGTGCTGTACATCCTGATTCAGAATGGAAAATTAAATTGTTGGCTTCACGTTATGCAAACTGAAATTTGGAAGTTAGCTGCAAACCAAGTTAGAAAAGCTAGAGGTATTTTAGAAAAGTGTTCAAGGTTTCTCTGCATGTTTTGTGTCCAGAATGGAGCCTGTTCAATGTACAATAAACGTTTGAATTGCCAGCCACCCCATGATTTGTGATACTCTGCTGCTCACTGTAAGATGACATCCTTTATTATTACATTACTTGTTATGGGCAGCCTAATCCAAGCTATTCACATTCTTAGAGGTGTTTTTTACACTCAACTAAGTGACAGAAACCCTTGGAGGATTTTCCTACTGTTTTTCATTATTTCAGGCTATAAATAATTTAATATCTTTGAACCTCAGTTTGCAGATATGTAAAGTAAAGCTTAGAAACATAATGAATTTCGTTGTAACACTGAGATGCTTATACAGAAGAGCATTTGAAAATTTTGGAAAATAAGTGTGTCAATTGGGGCATGAAATCATATGCGTTTTTCATCATATTACCAAAGCCAATTAGCAAGGAAAGGAATGTTGGCTGTCCCAGTATTCCAAGTGAAGAAAGAGTTATCTACTTGACCAGAAAACTACATGAAGTTTACGGTTTCATTGCCAAATAAACTCAAAAATATTCATAATTACCATTCTTACAGCACATCTATCCTATAGGGATATATAAATCTTTTATTATAGAGATCTGTCACATATTGGAGAACTGGCTTCATTAGAGTAAACATAAACAATTCTGTCAATTTCAGTGAAATCAAGAATTCATGAAAGATTATCGGCCCCATGTTGTAAGTGAAATTTCAAAGAAAATAAATTCTTGCTATCACCAGATGCTTTGCCCTTTTCTTAGACCAACATATTGGGATCTCACATGCTTTGACACAAGAAATACTAACAACAGAATAAGAAACATTTAACTTGTGGCATTTTTCTAGCTTTAGTAGCATAAAACTTTAGAAAAGACATATTATTTTTTCTCCAGAAGTAGTTTCAGTTTTATGGAGAACAAATTCTTACTGTGCTGTGAGTCTATTCAGAAAACGTATTTTGTCATGTCACCTAAAAAATGTTTTCATGTGCAAAAAGTATGAAGGAGGTGAGGACAATAACATTTTGAACATTTGTGCTAGGAGGTGTTTTCCAGCTTCCTTTCATGGAAATAAATTATTTCAACTAATTTCAAGAATGTGTATAATTATGTGTGTGAGATAAGAATTTTTGTGTCAGGTTTTCCTAGAAAAATAGGATAGCATCAGGTAGGAAGGACAGGTAAAACTACAGGAAAATCTTTCAAGTTCAGATTTAAGAGCTCACATTTGAGGCATCATGCTTTGCATTCTCTGTTTTAGTGAAACAACTATCTACATTGAAATGTATTTTTAGTTAATCTTTGTCTGGAGGCCAGTGGAGTGCTGTGAATGTTGAATGTTGTTTGGCTAAAACACTGAGCACACACCACAGATATTCCTGCTGTGTTGAAGACCAGCTGTGAAAAAGATACATACTCTGAAGTTAAAATAGTCAAAACAGGTCCCCTACTTGATAAAAACTGAGTGCTGTAGTCAACTACAGGTATAGCAGCAGGATTCTATTGATTTATACTGGACAAAACTGGTGCTTTTATCAAACAGTTTCGTGGCTACTCAGCAGTCTGTGTCAAGCCATAGGCGAAGATTTTCAGGAAGTTCCTGGCATTCAGTGAGACAGAGAAAACTGGTTACTATACCAGGCAAATCGCTCAAATCACTTAACAGCATGCCTGCTTCAGTCAGATGGAAAGCACATTCACATTATTTGGATTATACTGCAAGCCAGCACAGCAGAAAGATTAGGCTTCACAATTTTCCAGGTAGTGTTTAAAATATTTTCCCCAGCTAAAGGATATAGATGACAATTCACACTCCAGAGTCAAGTTAATCTGTAACATTATCCGCCCATTTTGCACTGAGCAGTCCCCAAAGCAGTTTGTAATATGCATATGAACTGAACCATTGTTGTGATCAAATTTTAAATACCCTCGTGAAATGGGAAAAAAAGGAGAGATAAAATAAAACCCTGCTGCTCTGGTACTGAAGATTGACAGCAAAAGGAAAAGTATTGCTTCACTGAGTGCATGGCTCTGGCTACAGTGGCTGCATTAAGTTGCTGGTGGGACTTCCAGTCCCTTCTCTAATGCATGGCTAATAGCTTAGCATTAACTCTGTAGAGCTGGGAGATGAAGCTTTCCTATTTCAGGTTGTTATGAAATTGCAGTGGTGTGAAATTACAGTGATAGTTATCATAAATTTGTTTCGGACAAGGATACTTGGTTAATATAGCTCATGAATATAGTTTTCTGTGGTAGGTGTTGCACAGTAGCTCACCACTGCAGCAGCAACAGTGCAAAGCGATAGCAATGTATATTGCATTTTCTGAATTTGATGGCTTTTAAAATTACACATTTGAAAATGAGGGAAGAAACGAAGCACAAGGAAATAATTGCCAATATGGCAAAAGGTAGAAAACAACACATCCTTGTTCGGTCTTCTGCTGGCATGATGCCCTCTCCCAGTGTGGTTGACACCATAATTAATTATATCCATTTGTTTCATAGTAGTGAAATTCACTGCTGACTTTACTGTGTACTCAGAATTGATCCCATTTGTGAAACTATATAATTCATTTTAATAACCTCAACACTATCAGTATGCCATGAGATTAGTAAAAGCTTCTATACTTTATGACTATCTTGTTAAATTAAAGAGCTCTCTGTTAGTGTAGTCTCCACAATACAGGGTGAACTAAAAAAAAAAATCTATGGACTTTGTATTATTGCTGCTAATATTTTAGTTACTTCTCTGGTATATTAGCTATTTACTTTTTCTTACGCTTGCCTCATGAATGGCTTATTTTTGCAAAAAGCATGTTACAAAAAAAATATTTTTCTCTCTTTACCTCACACAGGCTTGGCAAAACTCATGTATTTAATCCAGGTTTCCTCACAGAGCAGAAATGAAACATGAGACATATTTGAAGTATTATTATGAAAAAAAATATGTCTCTGTTATTTGATAGACTGTGTTTTAGGAGTATGTTGAAACAACCTTGCAATTCAAGCAAACAGAACTGATATGACTTCTGTAGAACCAATACCGGTTATCCAGTATTGTGATATAGCAGTTTGTTTTCTCCCAGGGCTGCATTAAAAGGGTAAAGATATTTAGCTTTTGATCATGTAAGTTACTTCTATAAACATCACATAAACACTTTTAAAAAGTTTGTCACTGACGGAAAAAGGATGCAAGCAATGATGTAGCTTCCACCTACTATTGCATGATCTTAGTCTTGGTGATATAAAAAGTATGATAAAGTCAACAAAAATGTTCAGTAGCAGTTTGCTTTTAACTGATAGGTTAGAATGGTGTATGATGTAACTGATATGAATTGTATTTGATTCCAAACTAAATCCAAATGCAGTTCATAGAAATAAAATTCTAGGACTCTACTGAGTTTTCATAATCATTAGAAATTAGTATGAAAAAATAGTGTTATCTAGTTGTGCAAAATCAGCAATAAAATTATTAGTAATACTGTGGTATGTGTCTTAATTGATTTACTTTATTGTGAAAATATTTTTTATGTTAATATTAAAGTATTTTATCTGGAAATAAATGTAAATATAAATTCTGACACAAGTATTATTTGCATAGCAATTGGTCACAAAGAGTAATTCATTAATATTCAATTAAGTGTTAATTTGTGCAGAGCCTAGAGCGATTGTAAAGTTCATTTTGCCTTTAGATGGAAATTTGTTGCAGTGCAAATATAACTGTATATAATTGTATTAATCAGTCCCAAAGAGTATTTGAGGCTGAAACATGTAGTGTTCTTTTTTCTTTTTACCTAAAGTGGCACAATATGAAATAGTAAACATGACAGAGAATGATTTTTCTTATATTTATAACATCCTGCTCTACAAATACAGGTAGGAGCAACTGTGTTATTTTATGAAGACTTTGTTATTTGTTACCTGAGTTATGAATTCAGAAGGAAATTCCATTCTAATTTTTGTTAGAAATTTGGGAAAGGCAGAGGGACAGTGGCATAAATAAGTTACTTTTGAGAGAGATATTTTCAGAAGAACATTTGCTTTCTCTGATTTTTGTGGGCCTTTATTGGACTGTGAATACAAAACCTACACAAACAGATAGGGTAATTCTTTTGTATGTACCTATACAACTGAAAATGACTAGAGGAGCATGTTGGCAGCTGGGAACATCTACTTATATTAGGCTTAAATTAACACACTTTGTAAGTGGAAGTAGGCAAATGAATCCCTGAGCGTTTTGATAATATGGATTTCTTGACTTTTTGTAGGTAGAAGTTTAGTGGGAAATACATGATCTAAAGGAACAGTAAGCTCACATAAATCAATCATGATACCCAAAAGGATTATCCTTCTAACAAGCTACTAATGACTTGCATTATATGATTATAAAATGTGCAAAAAATAATGCTGAACGTTTTGCATATGGAAGGTGCATAGAACTTCACCACTGCAGCTAGTATTGACCTTTCTCTCAGACCTTATAATGTGATATATTGTTTCTGGATTGTCAGGAAAAATGGAAAATTAAGAGGAGAGTGCAGAAGGTACATATGCTGCAGAAATGCCCATATCACCAAAACCAATTTGGGAGATCAGCAAGTAGGGATACCTGCAGTTCTCAGCAGTTCTTCCCGGAAGATTACTACCTGCTGAGGAGAAGAAAAGCTTGTATCTCTGTAGGAGGACATCATGGAAGTAGGTCAAATGCCCACAGGTGACTGACCAATATGGATATGTTAATACATGGATGTTGCTCATACATTTTCTGTTTGTTAGTTGTGGGGTTTTTTTCTTTTTGAGTTTTTGTTTTAAGTGTCTTAATGCTGGGCTCCTTACAACTTGCCAGCCATCTGTCATTTAGCAGAAGTCTTTTGATAGCAGACAACTTTCAGTCTGTTGATCCCTGCTTGTTATTTAATTGAAGCGCTCTATTACCTGACCTTTAGTAGTAAAATCGTCATACAGTATTTTCATGTGAAAAGATGACCTAAAGAAGTCTTGTTTGAAAACGGTATTTCATGTTAGAGCTGTTAAGTGGATTGCCAGACCTGGTAAACTAGGATTATTGTTTTTGAAGTTGTAAAGAAATGTCATAATAAATTCAAGGTTTATTTTTATTATGTAAAGATATCTTGCAAAGGTAATTCCCTCATTGAACTGTTACAAAATGTAGTTCCTTAATAGCTTGTATAAATTTTAGCACTCCAGTTACAATTAACAGGAGTAGCTTGTTTAGAGAGGACTGATCAAAAGAACGTAGAATTTTTTGATAGGATGAACAATGGAAGCAGTGATGAAGCTTAGGTACACTTAGGTGTTTAACAACCATGAGCTTTCAGTTTCATGTGGAAAAAAAATAGTAAAGTAATTACAGCACAAATACAGATTAAAATCGTATTTTTGGAGCCAAAGTATACAGATTACATTAAGCTTTCACTGTTATCTGACTTCAAGCTCTTTGATTCTGCATTCGGCATCGTAGAAATGCAGTTTTGAGCCATTATTTTGAACACACTAATGTTTATCGTGGGTTTTTTTAATCTAAAAATCTCATATTGACTTAACACATAGGAAAACTTTGATCTTGTCTGATCATTTCTCAGCACCAGCTGTTTAGGAGATCTCTTGAACACAGATAGCATCCAAATCTCTTTTTTCTATTAAAAAATGAGATACTATTTAACATCAATTAGGCTATGCCTATTTATTTTGGTAGGCTATTTACCCCACAGGATTTATCAGGGAAAGTTCAGTTTTGCATTTCCCTTATCACTCAAGCTAGAGAATCCTCTTTTCTGCCCATTTGAATTGTATTTTGTATGTGGAAGACAGAACTGCTTTTAACAGCTGACCTTTCAAATCTTATGTGGGTCCCCTCAATTCTGACATGTTCCATTGAAAAAAGTAGATCTCCTAACAAAATTCCTTAATTCAAACCTGTTCCATTGTACATAACTCCTCCCACACCCCTGAAAACAAATAAACTAACCAAAAAAAGGAAAAGATAAACCAAGACAAATTCTGTGAAGTGGTACTCCACAAGTTGCATCATATTAACATGAAGATCTCCTTAATCTTTTCCAGTGCCATTTCCTTACCTGTAAATTAATTGCATAATATTTTCAAACAAGTCTATGTCCTTGTCCTCTTTTCCTTTTCACAGTCAAAGAGTGTGGCTGGTGAACAGTAGGTTTCCCTAGTTTACTTTCCAAATGGGAGACAAGTTTGACTTGGCGATCCTGCCAACAGCTAAAGCAGGCTAGGGGCACAGCTTAGCTGCTTGTCACTAATTGAAGGGAGAAGACTAATGGCTACATGTAATATTTCCATAGTAATGAGAGCACTGTGCTGACACTGCTGTGTTGCTCTGTGAGAGGCTAAAATGTTTTACAGGGATGGCAAGGCAGTACCACTCAACCCTCTCCACCCACACAGCCTAAATGTCATAATGTAGTGAACAGGCTGACTTGGCTGAGGAATTTCAGGCTGCTTCTTTTCCAATTCAAAACAGGAGAAAAATGTGGGCCTCATGGAAAAACACTGGCCAGCTACAACTCAGTGCCAGGAGCATTGCTTAACCAACATCTAATGACAACCAAAAAATGTCCCTGTGAAGATCACACTAGTTACAGAGTCCTAGTGGTGCTCCATTATCATGATTGCTTAAATTACTTTTGAAGATATGCTACATTGGTGACAGAGACGTAACTGATATATAAAATTTAGTGTGAAGAGAAAGAGAGGAATAACCAGCCCCAGTGGCTTCAGTGTACAAGGGAAAGGCTGGAAAGCATCCACTATCTCCCATCAGAGAAACGAACAGGTTTCATTCAGGAAGCTGAAACAAATCACTGCAAATAGGAGGAGGAGAGAGCAGAATTATTGCTTTAGACTCTCCAATGCTGCTGTTCAATAGCTCCAGTCTACACTCAGATTTAGTATGATTTTTTTTTTCTCAGTTGTACAGTATACTCTGGCTTAGAAATTCATTTTGTCAACATGAGCATGTTTACCATTGCTTTCAAACTCTCTAACTAACTGGCTTGGCAGACAGGCAGCACAGCTATGGAGAAATGTGGGACAGCAGCTGCATCTGTCTGCCTGCTTTATAAAAGGAAAGGAGGAGACTTCATCTGAAACTTTATAGTCGCTCAGGGCAGTCTCACTGATCATTGTCCACCCTTACACATGTCCTATTCTAAGGAAAGTAATGAAGAGGATAATAAGGTGTAACTGTTATATTATGATGCATGAGTTGGAAAAAAAGAGGAGACTGTTATTCCAGGTAATTTGGACAGGGTTATACATTTAGATATCTATCAGGAAGATTTTCAGCTAGCAGAAAATTTACCTTTGTAATCCGTTCCCATTGTGTTCCTTTAGACCTGAAGACATTAAGCTTTTACCAACCAAAACATTGCCATTAGAGAGCCCTTGCTGGGATTTTAAACATAGAAATATATTTGTAATGTTCATTTGGCCCTCTCTGGTTATAGAACTGATAAAGTGCTACTTCCGGGCCAAGGAGAAGTCACAGGTGGCACAAATGCTTTTTGATTGATACTGTAACATTAGAGAAAGTATAAAACAATGTGTATGTGCCAAAGAATCGTCAAGGTCATATTGTTTCTGGAAGAATATAGATATCAGATCACACAATGGTACTTGTTAAATATTACCTCTTCCATTTGGTCCTACTGCAAGATTTGAATCTGTCTCATGTTTTAGGATTATGTAGACACCTAACTGAGAGAAACATTTAAACATTCTTTAAATGTTATTCTAAGCAAAACTTTTCTCTCTCCACTACTCCAGTTTAAAGGCCGCTAGCTTATACGTTTTCTCACAGCAGTATTGAAATGTCATCCATATATGTCCAAATCCATATGTCTTCTGACTTTGGTCCTGTATGTCTGTAATAATTTTTCATCTGTACTGGTACATAAAAAGCATGTAATGTGGTCCATGGCACTATTTATTTATAGATTCATTTATTTTAATGAGAAGGAAGGATTAATAAACTGCAATTTCTGGAGAAAAACAAAATACAATAAAATAAAAAACAAAATCTCTTTGAAGTAAACCTCTTTTTGTTTTCACTAATAGATAAACTAAACCTGTATTTTCATGCTATATGTATTTATTATTAGTCCATTTGGCAGATTATCTGATTAGAACTTTATCATTGCAATGTAATTTAGGATTAGTGACGATGTTACTCCTGCCTCTTAAGATTAGAAGTAAGCTGCCTGTGGTGGAGGTTTGGACATAGTGTAAAGGCTGGTATTTATATGCATGCAGTTTTCCCTCAGTGGACAATATGCAGACTTGGTTTGACTTTTTTTTTCTATAACACTTCAAAGAAGTGGTAGGATGCTAGTGATAAAAAAATTTGCATGAGAGAGAATTACTGAATTCAGGTAGGACCAGGTATTCACAGAGTTAAGGTTAAAGGACACGTAGAATGAGCTGAAAGTGGTGGGATACTACTAGCTATTCTTCACTGTAGATCTAAACCTTAATCCATAAAGATTGTTAGAGCCTCTGGAGGGGCTGGGTGATAGTGGTGACTGTTATCCTAAAAAACAGATGGTAAAGTGAGTGACACCTATAAATGTGCAGGCTGTGTTACTTCACTGACAAGATGCTAAGCCCTTCTGGCACGAAAGTAAAAAGACAGGTGTTTTTGACACAAAAAAAAAGTAGTTTTGAAACTATGCCTCAAGCCATGTGGAGAGTCAGAGCCAATTTTTCAAGTAAAAGTAACTAAAAATCTAAATCGGGGTATACATGCAAAAGCACGACAGCTTCAGACCTTTCCCATCGATAAAATTTTCGTGAGTTCTAGTGCCTGTCTCATGCCCGTAGAACTAGCCGATCGCCTTTCAAATAAAACTTTAATTTTCAAGGCTGAATAGATAGGAGCTTTGCTCTGGAAATCTTGTGCAGCTCATTTCCAAGTGAATGAAATGGCAAGCAGTAATTTTGGGCTTCTATGATAACACCCTTTAAGTTTGGTGGTAGAATTCTTCAATTACCTTTATGTCTGCCTTAAATATAGTATGAAGTTAATCAAGTGTTCACATACGACATACTATAACTGTAATTAACAATGTCAGGTTTAGAGATTCATGTGGCCAACAGGGAAACCACAGTGGTGTAAAAACCAATGTAATGAGTATACTTACTTTAAAATCCATTATCACTTCAGCAGATTACCTTGTTTAAAAAGGTATTAAAGTTAATAGCATTTAAACTACTGGCTTGAATGTAGTAGTATTTTTCAAAACCCAATGAAAATAAAGCTTCAATAATCGAGTACTACCAGATGGTAAAATCTCCTGTGCAATTCTTCTCAGAAAAATTATGTTTCTATATTTTTTTCTGCTTTCAAATTTAAAACACCTTTTCAAGTTTATATGTGAAAGGTAGCTGTTAAACAGTAAAAAACTGCCTCAGGCATTCACCAAAACAAAATCCAGTGCAACCCACTTAAAAAAAAAAAAAAAAAAAGAGAGAGAAAAGAGAGAGAGAAAAACTGAATGAAAAATAAAAGGAAATGTGAATGTGCCTTCTGGTTGTTTGCCATGAAGTCAAATGAATTACTTCCACTACTTAAAAACTTTCTTTGCATTTGTATGACAAAGCTTTTATGTATCCAGTAGTCTGCTTCTTGTTTTCCACAAGTACAGTGTCCATTATAGTACATTAAAATAATCTGTGCCAGAGTATCCTTTTCTACTTACCTCTTGTCTGCTTCCTTCATTTAGTCAGCATAGTTGTCTTCTTGGCAAATAGTCTCCTTGCACATTTAGATTTGTTTTGTCTGGTTAATTTATTACCTCAGTTCTGGTGAAAAACATGCGTCCAGCCACTATGTGTTACTGATAGCCGGGACACTTTAGCAGTGCACTTTAGCATTATGCAAAGACTATTAAACAAAATATTGTTTGGAAGGTATAGCTATTTCAGTGACAGGTGTAGAACAACACATGCAACGAATTATATGCTGGTGACCATTTGCACATTAAAATAAATCGTAAGACTTTTTTTTTTTTAATATTGTTTATCATGTTTTCATCCAATGTCAACATGATAGAAAAGTGACATTTAACACAAAGAAAAATACGGCTCTAAAAGACATTGTCTTCTGTTTGGATTACTAGCCTAGGAGGGGGGAAATCCATTCAAGATATATTTTTCCTTTTTAGGTAGGAAAAAATAAAATCCTTGGGAGCAGGGACTGGAGAAGGGGACTTCCCTCTCCTCAGTTGGTGTTTGTACTGTTAGGCTACTTCATTTGCTTTACTTTCATGAGGGAAAGTTCTATATTCTTGATTTTACAAGATTCCCGTAGAGAGAGTAGAGAATACTCGTATTCTAGTGTGGTGATCAGGACGAGGTCTTCTGTTTCTGAAGTAAATCTCATAACCCCATAATTATTGTGCTAAAGCTAGCCATCAAAACAACTTCAATTTTCCGACAACCATATTAAAAAAAAAATTGAATTTTTCTAGAGTTGACTGTAATATATTGTGTCTCATCTACTGAAATTCTAGTGAATGCATATTCCAAGACACAATTATTTTCACAGCCAGAAGTTTAGATACAGTGAAACTAACCTGCTTTTTCTGCCATTACTAATGCAAATAAATATCTTTCCTGATCGTATTTTTATGGATTTTCTTTAATATTTATGCACTTGTGTTACCCACAATAACATTTCTGTTGTGCATTTGGAGCACCATATGTTACTCAAGTTCATCACACAACGTATCTTTTAGTTTGGACTTGTTTGTTTTATTTGCTTCTTCAAGGAATTCAGATATATTGGTATGTGTGACAGATCACTGTCCTTTCTAACCCCAAGACAATTTTTTAATTTCCTGATAGTTCCCTAGCCGTTAAATGTCAAAAATGTATTATTGCTCATCAAAAAGTCATTTCAGTTTCATGTCTTAAAATTTTTGCTAACAACACCATGGAATAAGACACTTGTTTCTCAGCCGTCTTCTCTTGTAAGAGTGAGATGTGCATATGGATGTCTTTTGGATTAACGTAAAATTGAAGTATTCTGTGATCCTAGTTCTTTTTCAGTAGTTGCAGACTTTTATCCGTATTATCATTCATGTTATTCCAACACTAACTAGAGGGAAATCCGGCTTTTCACAATGTGGATTTTCACTTTGACCTGAAAGAACCCTGAAATGCTTCCTCATCTGTCTTCTGTACTTCACCCAGTTTGGCTTGGTAGACCCAGCTCACAGTGAATGTACTTTTTACCTGGATGTCGAGACTTCAGGTGAAATCAAGTCCTTCACTATATGAAAAGTCACATTAGCTATAGGACTACAAGTTTCTAAGGGTTCAGCCAAGTGTGTAAGCTTTAAAGTATAAAATTCTGTCTGACTTGTATCCTTAATGGATCTGGCAGAGATATGCATAAGTAGCAGTCATTAAAATATAACATATTATAGGTTGGAAGGGATCTCTGCATCCAGCTCAAAACAGAGAGCCCAAAATGGAACACGTTATTCCAGACACAGTCTCACAAGTTCTGAAAAGAGGGAAATAATCCCTATGCTCTTCAAGCTGATTACATTATTACTAATACAGCCCCGTATGTAGTTGGCCGCCTGAGTTTCAAGGCCATACTGCTGAGCTGTATTCAACATGTTTTCCATTAGTTCCCCTAAGTCTCTTTTTTTTTGCCAAGCCATTTTCCCTCCAGTTAATCCCCAGCCTGCATTGCTGCATGGGGCTATCCCCTCCTGGGGCAGGCCTCCTCTTTGCCATTGCTGTACTGCTTGAAGTAGTATTTCCCATTTATCCAGCCTGTGGAGCTCCCTCTGAATAGGAACCCAATCTTCCGGCATGCAGAGCACCTTTCCCCAGCTTGGCATCATCTGTGTTCTTGCAGAAGATACACTCTGCCTCATGGTCCAGCTTTTTAGTCAAGACATCAGTTGCGAAGGCAGCATTGGCCCCGTTAAACCAGCTGCCCGTTGGGCAGTTGTGATCACAACCCTTTGAACCTGGCAGTTCAAGCAATTCTTCCAGGTACTTGGTAGTCCACCCAATCCAAACGGTATCTCACCAATTTACCTGTAAGTATACTGTGGGTGATAGTTTCAAAAGTGTCACTGTACGTCTTTTCACCAAGGCGGCTATCTTGTCACAGAAGACAATCGGATTGGTCAAGTGTATTTTGCCATTGGTAAATGCCTGGCGGCTGTTTCCAGTCTCCTCCTCCCACTTTATGTGCATGAATATGGTGTCCAGGAGGATCTGCTGAGTAGTGAGGCTAGGCTGACTGGCCTGCAGTTCCCTCAGTGACACTACTCCTTCTCCTTGAAAATGGGCAGGAGGTACGCCTTAGAGTCATCAAAAACTTAATCATGAGTGGACTGCATAAACTTCCAGTAGATTCTTCTTTCTTGAAATGTATGTATCTTGAAACCACAGTTGACCACCATGCTCTTAAATGAACATAGGATTTTTTTAATTGACTACTATTTTAAAGAAAAAGTAATTAATATGTAATTTTATTTTTCTAGAAAAGCAAAGCATGCACCTTTGGTCTAAATTTCAGCCTTGAAGTATTTTTTTGTGATATTGGAGAACAGAGGCTTGGATTCAGCTCACACACAGCCATTTAAGCTTCCTCTGTGGTTACGGTAGAGATGCAAGTTGATCTGAGGATAAATTGTAACAGGTTAGGTGGTGATTTAGTTCTGGAACTGTGTGTTTTTTTCTACAAAGTCTAGCTAAGGAGATTATCTAAGCCATTTACACGAGGTGACTTAAGTTGTGCCATCTAAAATTAGATGAAATAAATGTTTGAAGTGTATTTCATTTCACTGACTTCTGTCTTTCTATATTCTAAATACATTAAACTGCATTTTCTAATGTTTCTGAAGGAAGAAGCAATGCTTTATTAAGGGTGGTAAGTTTATAGAAATTATTGTTAATATTAAATTTTAAAATTAATTCCTAGCTGCTGTGACAATGGGCACTGTATAGAGTAATTGATTGTACTGTCAGGAAAATGTAAGTTTGGAGATAACTGAGTTGGTCAAAATTTAATTACTCAAAATGAAGTTTGTAAAGGTCACCCAGTATAACACTAATAGTATTTTTATATGGGGAAAAATGTCACGAGATTTTAAGCAGTCCCAAGTGATCTGGGTCTCTATGTCTTATTTGAGAGATGTCACATTAGCATTACCCTCCACTGTCTATCACCATTCCTTACTAAGCGCATCATCACCTTGCAATTTTAAACAATGAGGTAGATACTGATGAAATATAACATACCCTTCTGGATTGCTGATATTTCCATTGACAGTCTTTCATCCTAGTATTTGCTGATATGCATAATGTGTAATTTAACTTCCGATTCCCTATAAGGATAAAATATATTCTCTTTAAATGCTGTATTTTGAATCTGTTGGTGATAAGACTATTAATCTATCATTTGTACTCCTTAATGAGGAAGTAATGTATTTTTATCAAATTATTTAATAATTTCATAATCTTTACACACTATAAATTATTTACAAATAAGTTTATGCTGATATCAACATCAGAAACTCTATTTGCATTTGATTAGATTACTCTGTAGAGTAGTATGAAGCCACTACAAATATTGACTAAAATGTTAGCATCAATTTCTTTGAAAAATTGAATGACACCTCAGTGTCAATAATACCTCTTAAGGAATGTACATCCTGCCATGTGCACGGACATTACATAGGCTTTCTCTCGTTCAGTATTTCAGCAAACAAATTTACTAACATATCGGTGATTTTATTTCATACTGTTTCTTGGCCATAAAGGCAGGAAGGGCCATGTGGTAGTCTAACATGCATTTCTCCATTTTAAAGGCTACAGGGTTTCCATTTAGTGGTTTTTCCTTTAATGTGAATCTCTCTGTTAGAATGAAATAGTTTTGCTTTAAAAATATTCAATGATATTGAATCTCCCATAACTTTTTTTTTGAAATAATTAAACCTATTATTAAATTAATGTAAACTACTTTTATTCTGAATCTTAGTTTTTAGTAGTTTAGTCTTGCTGTACTTGTGCCTGACAGACTAAAGCATCTCCTATCAGCAAATTCTTAATAAAATAAAGGTTATTCTTTGGTTTGTTGATATTCTCACAGGTGCAGTTCTTGAGCCTTGAAACTGTCTTCTGTAGTTCTCTGAACTCCCTCACTCCTTAAGTTTTCTTCCTGATGTAAAGATGAACACCATATTCTAGTAGTGGTCGCACCTGCATTAAAAAAAAAAAAAGGCATATTTTAATATGAAAATCCACAATGATTATATGAACCATTTGAATATGAAGTATGTACAAAACATGTTAGTCTATTTCTTTGCTGTCTTGTATTTGGAGCTCATATTCAGATGATTGTCCATAACAGCCCCTCTTGGATATAATCACTTTCCCAGCTGTGTAAACATGGCCGCAAGGTTTTCTGTTCGTTGCCCACCACCACTCCCATCCTGGATCTGTGTTTTTTACATCTGTTCATCTTAAAATAGCTGGTTTGCTTTGTGCCCAGATTCCAATGTGATAAAAAATTCCTCCTAATCAGTCATTTGTTCTATTTATTCACTTCCCCTAATCCTTATATAATCTGCAAACTTCATCCCTAATTTATTTGTTTCATTCATTTATGAAAATATTAAATCACAGTGCCAAGATTTGGGACCTGAAAGATACCAGTAGAAATAAACTGGCTTGATAAGGATTCTGTGTTTACCTTTACATTTTCTCACTTATTAATCATCCATTATTTATTTATTCATTTGTTTCTTTTTTACTTATTTATTGTGTACAGGCTTGGTTTTAGTGTATAGTTTCACTAGTAAGCTGTTGTCGAGGGACAGGTTTTTTCTTTTTTAAATACCAACCTATGTCAATAACTGCTATTATTTTTGTCATACAGAAATTAATCTTATCAAGAAGAATTGTATAAGTTTGACTGAATTTGCTTTTCATGAACGTATTTTATCTTATTTCATATTCAAGTCCACCTTATTTTTTATACCTAAGTCGCTATAGATACGCATTACTTAAAATCAGAATGAAGTTGACTTCTACAACTTTTTGTATATATATACATAGATTTTTTTTTTCTGAGAAAAAAAAAAAAACAAACTACTTATGGAATATTTTTCCCTTTGTGTCATGTTTGACTACTCCACCATTCCATTCTTTGGATTTAAGGTCAGCTTCTTAAAGATGTTTTCCTTTCTGTTCTAAGTTACATTTCAAAATTAGTATTATTGTCTTTCTTGATCTTTGTATCTTTTGGGATCTAGTAAAACTTTTCCCCCCCCCCCCCCATGTGAATCTTATCCATTTAAAGCTACCTACTGTCTGTATGGTGTCACATATGCACATTTATGTACTATGCTCATTGCAGAACTGAGTCTTTAGCATGGAAGGCAAACTAGAGTTTAAGACAATACAAATCTCCTATTTGTAGTACTGAAAGATCAGAGATCTTCATGAGAGCACACTATGAATAAAATATTCAGCATAGAGCTCTGTATAAAATTACAGGGCAGCTTCCATTGTGTTGGGACAGTTCATTCCTGATTCTTCTATACAACTATTCCCAACTCAGTATATATTAAGAGACTGCAGAGGCACTTATGCTTCCTTATTTCTTCCCTGAATTACCCAGAACTTATCACATTGAAGATGGAGAAAATCTCAGTGTTCTTAGCATAAAGAAAGCATTGTCTCTGCAGCCCTCTACTCTTGCAAACAACAGCACAGGAATCTATAATGATCACAGTTATTCATGACCTCTTTTATTACTGTGTTATTTCCTAAACACAGTTTAGAACATTTGGCATGATGAGAGTAAATTGGCATAGTATTCCATGAGGTGATGAATGCTGTAACCTGTTCAGTCAAGTGTGATAAGTCAGTTAACTTTTTTAGGCATAAAATCTGCGAGTTTATTATAAAACTGCTCAAAAGCACAATACCATTAAGCGTGTATACAGCTATTTTTCTCCAGTGATATCTGCAGGATTTTTTTTAACTGCTGCTTAGTATGCCACTGAGCACAAACTGCTGCTCTGTTTGTTCTGCCTTTGGATGGTCAAAAATATTATGTCATGCATTTGGCTGGTTTCAGTGTGTATTGTATCAGGTATAACAGTTGAGTTACGTATTTGTAAGACTGTGTGTATTCTTAAGGGATAGAAAACATTTATCATAGCTAATCTGATATGTGTTTACCTTTTTCCCCTCTGCAAACCATTTTACACACACCAAGGACAAAATTTAAGTTCTGAACTAATAAGCCCTTAGGAGATAGAGTCCCTACTAATTATAATTTCCAGTGCTGCTTTTTTATTCCTTTGTAATCTCAGTAACCATTTTAACACCTTGTCAGGCATTCAGGAACTTCCATCTGTGCAGCCTAGTGCATTTGTGAAATAAACCCATCTGTACAGCTGATTAAAAGTTGGATGTAGTCCATGTTTTGTCTTCATCCTGAAAGAAACAGTATTGCTGCAGCAGTTGTTGATGTAGGGCCTGAATACAGAGTGGAATGCACAAGGCTAATGGAGCAAAATAGCTTTTAGTGTTTTCATTTGTATTTAATAATTGTTTAAAATAAAATCAGAGCAAATTAAGTGTGACAAGCAACACCAATTAGAAAGGCTGCAGAGTTCAAGTTTGCAGTTAGATGCAGGAAGCAACTCTAGAAGTACTGTCATTTTAAGTATGTATTATACAGCAAGGTCAATCCAAGCAGGTAACAACTTCATGTACTCTTCCTGCTCTTCTACAAACATACTTAAATTTATTCTGAAAGCACATTTGTTTCGTGTCTGTTTTTCACTGGTGTGATAGGCAGTTTTCAGTGGCATGTTTTTAGGAAGGTGGAGGAACAGATGCACAATTCCTTACCTACAAATTAGGTCAGTAGAATAACTGCATCTACCCGATTTGGCATCCATATTTGGAAGTCAAAGATACCACCTCTCATATTTATATTTATAATCTCACTGCCATTGCTAAAAGTTTTATGGATGCAAAGCTGTATTTTCAAAAGGTTATAAGGAACATCTCATTTTTAGGAAAACAAAAAGAAACTACAAAAACCCACCCAGACAAGTAGATTAGTAAAAATTTAAGATGGGAAAACATGGGTAGGGTGTGAATTATCTTCTCACAATTCGTATGGGCATATGCAAAAGAAAAAGGAAGAGAAGGGGGCAGGAGTGTAAGAGACAGAATTAAAATCTTTGCCTTGTGGTTTTCTAGTATTCTCAGGACAATTATCATACATCTTTCTCCACTAGCATAGCTCACCTACTTTTGGATGTCGTAAGAAGCATAACGGAAAGAGTTCATATGACACTGAAGTAGGGTAAAAGTAACATAATGACATAGATTCTGATAAATGAATCTGTGAGCTAATGTTAATAAAAGAAAATAAATCTGCATCAGATGGCACATCACCATGCAAATGTACTGGGTCACGTTTTACTGGTGCAATGCCAAGGACCTACTTTCTCAGCATTAAATAAATGTAGCTATGTTGCTGATTATTCCGGAGGTATTTCAGACAATTCTTGCTCAAGTATACGTCATGTGTTTGCTTGTGTTATATAGACATGCTCCTCAGTGCTCTCTAAATGACAGGAGATATAATATAGTGATAAAATAGCATTCATCTCTGGATGCTCAATGTACTGCAAGACCCTTTAATCCTATTGCACCAAAAAATAATATCACATGGTCTTATCTATGAAACCACATCTGCAACTTTCTGAGCTATGAGTTAGGTCTACTGACCTTTATTCCAACATGAGTGTAGGACTTACATCCATTTTAACTATCTTCAAGGGCTTCCAAAGTGTGTAGACTGAAAGAATTTTTCTGAAGTTACACAAGCACAACTGAAAATGGAACATGACCTTAGATTTTTAGGTGAGGAATATGGAGGATTTTAGCTAGCTAAAGATGCCAACAATACTGCATAAAATGTCATGACTCATAAACTGGGGCATCACAGTCTCTTACACTGCTAAAAAAAATAATAATGTTTGTTTCTTTTATTCTTTTTCCTTTTTCCTTTTTCCTTTTTTATCTTTTTTCTTTTTCCTTTTTTCTTTTTTCTTTTTTCTCTATTTTCTCTTCTTTTTCTTTTTTCTTTTTCCTTCTTTTTTCTTTTTTCCTTCTTCCTTTTTTTTAAAGGCATTTAAAATAATCCACAAATAAACAAGACTTTATAATGTAAATGCAGCTGATAATTATATTTGGTAGCAGTATCATATATTCAAAAACCAAAAGAAAAGAAATATCAAACCTCAGAACCCAGAGTAATGCTAGAAAATCTAGATGTTCCAATGAAAGAATAGTATAGATGGGGTTTATTTCAAGAACCAAGATAAAGAATTCTTTAAATATTAGAACTAATCTCCTTAGGTATTTCAAAGGGTGTAAAAAGGTGGGTTTGTTTTTTTGTTGTTGTTGAAGTTGAAAAGTGAAAACAGACTTAATCCTAGGATGGGAAACAGCAACTATAATTATACACTGCAGAATTGCTGCCCACTGAGTACTGTTTTGTTGAACATGGTTCACTATTGGTGATAATAACAACACGTCATTTGGTGAATTGTGAGTTCCCTCAAGGAATTTATAAGACAACGCTGGAGCTGAGCAAATCCCAAGTGCTGGTGTCTGACTTTAACTAGATAAATGTAGCTGATTCCTAGTGTCACTAAGATATTTTTAAAATACTGTGATTGAAGTTTCAGTTTCAGGTTGTCCAGTTAAATTGGCTTGAATGCACTTTCTGCACTTTTTTTTTTTTTTTTTTCCTTTGAGGGCACAGTTCAGTAACACGTAGGTGAAAAGATGTTAGACATGATTTTCCCCTCCCTTTTCAAACACATTATTTGGTCTACACAGTGCCGAAGACATCAGCATCAAGTGTATTGTCTTTGCCTTCTCATAGGGTCAGAGGGTGATTAATTCACATATAATCTAATTATTACATTTATTTGAGGAGATTTTTCCTCAAAGGCAAGATATATGACTGGTGACTCATGTTCTGGTTCCTTTAATAGACTAATATACAGAAAGCTTTCTCATTCCATGTGGATTGAATGACTAAAGGTGCTCCAGGGAAGTACTGAACTGAAGACAACAGAAAGAATTAATTTAAGCAATGTCATATGTAAATCCCTGTTGCCTTTTCATAGCAGAATGTTAATTCTGGGGATATGTGACCCCACTGGAGTTTGTGTCAGTCTCAGACAGGATAATATAGAGGTATAGCACAACTGAGGGAATAACTTTTAGGTTTGAATAATGCTGACTTCAATATGATAGTGACAAATTCACTAGTGGTTTACACTGGTGTAACATAGGATGTCATTTGGGTTATGAATTGTATAATAAAGAGAAGAACTTGTCCCAGTGTTTTTGCATGAAAAATAAACAAGACAGTTTTATATACAGTCTAATTTATTCAGTGCAGTGTCAAATCAAACTGAATGTAAAAAAAGGTTTTGGGCATCATGTTTGCAATCAACTAAATTTATGAGGCTAAAACTTAACATTTATGTTCACCTCTCCCAATATATTTCCTGAGCAGACATCGTTTTCAGCCAAACTGTTTGAACACCTGATCCAAACTTAATGTAACAGCAGTTCAGCAAAAGTTGTGCTGATAGCTATTGGTTCATTAGTGCCTGAATCCAGAAGGCATATAGAAATAGTTAGAATCAACTGTTAATCTTTGGTCCAAATGTGATGCACTTATAAATAGTTTAACGATGTTTTTTGATATTTTTGTCTGTGTTTTGAGAGATCAAGATTATACAGTATTTGATAATATTGCTAATAGATCTACTTTATTATTGTATATTTATTTCTCACACCAAGTTACAAATGAGATGCCACTTATTAACAATGTGTTTATTGTTGTCTTACTAAGTCATGGTGTTACACCCAATTCATCGTACAATTTAATTGATTTAAACAGACATCCGTAATTATGTCAATTAATGTATCACTCCATGGTATAGTACTAATACCATGAAGCTACAGACTTTTTTGGAGCTAGAAAAAATCATGAACAAGAAAAGCTGCGAAGCATACCAGTCCGAAGGGCATGGTCAGCGGCCAGAGAATCATCAAAAACTGGGGGAACCAAGAAATATACCAGGACATGATGATAAGATGAACATATTTCTTTCACTCCTGCTTCATCTTCATCCTAGATTCATGTTACTAGATGGAGTTCAAAATGCAGAAAAGGGAGGATCCAGAGGTGTAGCAGCAGAAGAGAGGAGGCAGGGTAAAGAAGACATATCCAAGGCATATATCTAAGACATACCTATCTAAGACATATCTAAGGCGTATTCAAGCAGCATCTCAAACAAAGAGCAGTGAGTGAAATTTCCTAAGATGCCCGTTGGCTGAAGTAACTGTATCAGGCTTGGAGGGTAGTTTTTAGTCTTCAAGAGACTCATCACTTACCATGCCTAAATGCATAACTACAGATTATGCAGGTAAAGCCTGACAACTAGAGCTTGACAACTTGACAAAGGCTGGGACAAGATTAATTAATTAAATGTGAAGCCATAACAAGGAAGGAATCTTAGACATTTATTTTTCCTATTTTAATCCAAGAATGTCTTGAGACCTCCTGAAAATATTTTAGTAAATCGAACAAATAGCCACAGGCCATACCGTGCATGTTCAGAGAAGCACCTTGAAATGTGATAACAACCCACTGAAATGTAATTCTCAAAAACATTCTTCGAACTTTTGTAGATTAGATTTTTAGGGGGTGATTAATTATACCCACAACACCCTGGATTCCTATGGACCACATAACCTGTTTTACACTAAAATTATACCACAGTAGATCCAGTCCCTTTCATACTGCATGATATTTTAAAACATTTACAGAACCCAACCTTCCCATCTATTGTATATAATCACAAAAATAAAGATGGTGAGCTAGTATTGAAATAGGCTATTCTGCATGCAAATAAAATTTGTAATTGAAAAGAACTTGTCTTTATCTTGAATATTATAATTTAGGAAAGACCATATGGTGCTTTTAAAAAGTATGTAATTTCTGTCTTTTGCAAGTGTTTTCCTATCACTAAAGAGGGATTAAAGCAGTATCTTTGACTACCTTTTGTGTTGTATTAGTAAAGCTTTCCTACTGTGCTTTCCAAGTTGTCTAATGGACACACAATTCATCAGCTGGATGCCAAAGTTTCCATGACACTTGTATTATGTTATTAAATTGTTTCTGCTTCAAATGGTTTAACTAAAATTAGTCCTTGGATCAATTCTGAGAAGCGGTTATTCTCTGCAGTAGTTTACCCAGCTCTTTAGAAGTTTAAGGTTTTTTTTTTCTTTTTCTTTTTTAATTTAATGCAGTATTCCGAGGGTAGATTTCTCTTGAAAGACATGGTTTGACTGCAGTAACTATCATGGTGTATGTATGTGCTAAAATAACAGCTCATTTAAACTGTAATCACGGAGGGTGAAACTGTATTTGAACTGCTAATGTACAGAGTAGCTTCATGTGGTTTACAGGTCAAAGTATAATAGTGTGAGCATTTTTTGATTGGTACAAATTGTAACCACGGTTGTCGACTTGGCTCCAAGAATCCCACGCACTTGGGGAAAAATAATAATGTGGTTTTTAACGATGCCAAAGTACTTCAGGATATTGCTTCACCAAATATTAATTCTTCTGTTCAAGTTCCACTTTCCTCTTAGTGCTGCCCCCAATTAAAGCTTTAAGCACTTAACCTGTAGTTGTGAAAAAAGCAGTTTATGATGGGTGTAATCTTACTCCCAGAGGTCTAATTATCTCAGTTGGTTCCCAATTAATCCATGAAGTTGTTAGGTCTTCCTTTTAATTAGATCTGTTCTTCTTGAAGAACAGTTTTATTTTTCATATTTCACTTTATTATTTCCCTCACTGGAGCGCTGCAGGGTTCGAATTCTACTTTTAAATGTTCTTATTTGTTTGATTGCTGGTTGATGCTTAATGAAGATGATGTTCTTTACCCACAGCTTGCGTTAAAGTTCAGTTTGGAGATTGGAATGTGAGTCCTTTAAACATGAAAATTAAAAGTAAATATGTACTAAGTGAGAAAATAAACACTTCCTTTGTTCTAAAACTATTATTTAAATGGTGTTGTTTGTTTGTTTGTTTTTTTCATGTTGAGGTACAACTATCTTTGATCCAATCTCACAAAATCAAAATTGAGGTAATTCTTAACACATTCTGCATTACCATTTTACTAGGTTTTTGTGATTTTGTGTGGTTAGGTTTTGTTTGTTTGTCTGTTTTGTTGATGGTGGGTTTTTGTTGTTGTTTGGGTTTTTTTGTTGTTTTGTTTTCATTTGGGTGTGGGTTTTTTTGTCTTAAATTAATGAACATATTTAGAGGATACATATATGAGGAATTTTGGTATAAAGTCATACTTTCCTTCCCACTTTCACTAGTGAAAAATCTTTTTATATAACAGGGATCTGCAGGGAGGAATAGAAGCTTAACTAAGTAGTCACAAAAACATCCAGTAAGTGGAATATTATCTGAAGACTGTTCGGAATTTCACTTACCCCTCCACTTTTGTGTCAGTTCTGCATGATAGAAAGCTATATTGGTTATCTGACAGTGTCCTTTGCTCTGTTGTGTCTCAGTGATACTCCCTTGCTGTATTCCATCAAAAAATCAAACAGTTTACCCACTAGAACTGTGACTCACTTCTAGGAAAAAAGTGATAACCTGTGCCCATTTTAACTGTGGAATTTAGCCTGTCAATGAAACTCTGTTTGATCTATGTGTTATACAGTTTCACTGACTAAAATATTTTCTGCCCATGATGCACAAGTTCTATTTTCAAACCTGCATCAGTTTAGTAACTGTTTATTTTTGTATTAGTTTTATAGATAGAGAAATACCTGCCCATTCAGAATTCATGATATCATTTAAGGATTACACTGAAAAAAACCTGGAATTCACAGTCTAAGAACTTACTTCTCTGAAGTTTTTTTTTCTTTCTTTTGCAAGGGTCAGTGTGATAAGTAGACAAGAGACCCATGTGGCTAGTCTTTTTCAGGGGCAATGTAGAAAAATGTCATAAGATTTTATGTGAATATTCCTCCCTTAAGATGAAATAATTGGAAGTGTGTATGTAAGTATGCTTTATCTTTGAATAAAATTGCTTACTTAAATAATCATATGGATTTTGTTTCAAAATTCTTCAAATTTCAGTTCAGGAGTTCCTTCTCTGTTCTCTTAGCTTCGTGTTCTTGTAACAGCTTGTGATTCTGTGACTTCCATAGAGATGGCAATCATTCTAGCAACGCCTAGCTAAGTCTGTAAAGGAGAAAGTGACTTTAATACTGGTTTGAACAATCACCATAAAATACTATTAAAAAAAAAAAAAAAAATAAAAAAAAAAAAACAAAAATAAAAAAAAAAAAACAAAAAGAACAATAAAAAAAAAAAAAAAGTCCAGTGGGTGCACTTAGCATAGGTAATTTCCTGATGATGCAATGTACCTTTCTACTCGGTGCAAAAATCACTCTATTCTTAAAAACAAAACAAACAAACATAGAAAGAAAACGCCAACAAAACCTCCTAAGCCCTGCTGACTTTCCTCATTATTTTTATTTATTTTTTTCCCTAGAAGCAAATAGTTCAATTTTGCTATTTTATTCTTTCCCCAAGTATGTAGACTACTTCTAATATTGTCAGATAGGGGAACAAAATAGATCGTGTTACAGTGAAGCAACTGATGCTGAGCTCTTGACATCTATATCCTATGAATTTTTAGAATTTTCCTGCATCTGGCTCTTTTCTGGTCTTGTGCTGGATGTCATTGAATTCAGGAGCTCATCTTACTGTTCAGCTGAATTCAGCAGAAAGCCTGTTTGTGCAATTCCAAACTCCTCCACACTGTAAAATGAGGCTCAGCCAGTGGACACAAGCTGTATGTTCATTTCTATACCATGTTCCTGATTCTACCCAAAATGCTCATGTGGGTGAAACCCTAGATCCATGCAGGTTTTAACTAATCTGAATATAATGTGGATTTCTGGCAGTCCAAAAAATATTTAGTATGGTTGAACTACTGGTACCACATGGTTAATTGTACTGAAAGCCATATGTGACCTGATTTTCCTGTTAATGCGCAGTTAGTTCCACACTCTGCCACTAAAGTAACTTTTTAATTGTTAAGGGAAATATTCTAAATACAGCTAAAAGAAAAAAAAATTATGACCAGGTGGAACAGGAAATTGAATATTGTAGCTACATTTTTGAAATAAAATTGTGATATCACACTGCCTTGCTGTGAAATTGTATCTAAATTTTTAAGTGGAAACAGTAGTGGAATTCTTCTTTTTTTCTTATTGAACTTCACATATACTGGTGGCTGAACATTTAAATGCGTAACCATACTACACTGTCTTAACACAAGGTGTTGTTTTAATTATAGCTAATGTATGCAGCATAGGTGTATGAATATCCTGCTAAACTCCCAAATGTTAAACCTAATGTAACATGAGGAGAATGTTATAAATGTAACGTGAGGTGATGTTATAAAGGAGATTCCTGATATTGGACCTTGCTGATGCCTAATCCACACTCTTTTGACATTATGAGGAGGTCTTCCATCCTTTTCTTCTACTCTAATCTTAAACTTTCACCATGTTATCATGGTCTCAGGTCTTCAGGCTAGCAGTGATGCAAATGTATTTTAGCTAGTGCTACTGATATGCAAAGCAGGTGGCACAAGGGATGAAATAGGACCAGTTGCCACACTTTCTGTCTCCATTAGAAACAATATCATTACTGATACCTATGCAATTAGAAATATTGGAAAAAAATAGAATTTACTTTGAAAAAATGTTGGAGTTTTCTAGGGCAAATCATTAGATTCTGCTTCATACAACCCTGGATGTTAAACTTGCCGGTAGATGGCATGACCCTGCCCCTCAGTTATCAGTGCTCCCTAAGGTAAACGAAAAGAGAAATCAAGTTCATCCCCAGAGCAGTGATCCATGAAAGTTAAGTACACTTCAGGGACAATGTGATAAAGCTGAGGTTGTGGCTGTTGGCAGGTAGATTAAAAAGGAATGAAGAAAACAGTAATTTTGTGTAACTGGAATAATTTATACAAATATTTTTAAAAGCCCAGATATTTTTAAAATATTATTTTATGGTGTATATTATTTTTACTAAGTGTGTGAAGTTTTTAAGTTGATTTTAATAAAAATGGGGTTCTTAATTCTGAAGTCTAGCCTCTGAAATTGCTCTGACAGACCTTTGTTCATTATGCAGTAATTAGAAAGGCACCATTAACATCTATGCCGTGAACTTTTCAGTGTAGTTCAGGACACATGGTAGTATAGCCAATTAAAACAAAAACATTTAAGTGGCTAAGAGAACTGTTAAAGCCAATTCATTAGACCTGCATATTTTGGGGTCAGTGGCACAGAACATGCACATCAAAGCAGAAAAAGCTTGAGTTGCTAATATGCCCCAAAGCACTGAAGTGAGCAGTGTTGCAGACTGTGAATTTGAGAGGTAGGGCAGCCTTGGGGTACTGATTACATTGATGAGGATATGGTAATGACTTAAGCAGCTGTCAAGAGTTACAGAGACCAAAAGCCACAAGGATGTATGGCTAAGGAACAGATGCTTTTAAAATTGTCTGGTTTGCTACTGTTCAGTAACTTACAGCAAAACTTTAATGAGGTGACCTCCACGGCATTTTGTAGGTAGATTATTTTTTTCCAGTTTTCAGAAACCAGGTGTCTTACAGCAGTGGATAAGCTCAGATAGATCTGATATTAACAGCTACCAACACGTGTCAGATCAGAGAGCAGAAGCCAGGAAAGAAGGTGATTTGGAAGAATGCTGAATGGTAAATTAATTCAATCAACACAGGGTCTTTTCAATGCTTTATACAAATCCAGCTGAGAGTAGACACTAATGATCCTTGAAAGTCTCTTTAAGGCTAGCGATACACTGGACAAATGTGGTCAAATTGGTCTAGTGTCTAGTCATATCACAAATACTTCTGACAATCTGACCAAAGCATGCAGACTGAGAATCAGTAATAGAAACAGATTGATCAAGAACTGGAAATAATTTAGTGACTGAAATCATAATTTGTTTCTCTCTCACGGAAGTTAGATATCTAAAATTTAGGTGCTAGGCCAAAACTAGTAATCTCAGGTCTATCTATGATCAGTGTAGAAAAACAAGCATCTCAAGGGAGTGAATCATGCTGCCCAGAGCATCTAATTTCTAGTGTGTGAATTATTGTCTGGAAAGTCTTTCTCTTTTTTTCTATAGAGGTGGACTGGATGAGTAATTTAGATTGGATGCCTAACTTGTGGAAGGCTAAAATAGCAGGCAGTGGAAGAGGGGTTAAATAATAATGTGCCTGTCACAAATTATCCGGTTAGTAAGTCTGTGTAACTGTCTGCCCACATCCTATCCATTTTTCTATATTCATATATTCCAGTACTCGCAGGCCACTTATTAATTATATGGAGTCAACTTTTTTTTTTTTTTTTTCCCCTCCATGCTGTAGTTTCTACAAATGTTCCACCAATAAAACTGAATTGTACTTGAACGGTATTGTCAGTCGCAGGGTGCAAAGTGGTATTGGCCTTAGGAGAGGTGTGGGGAATCACTAACACCTGACCTCAGTTAAGCTTATATAAAGTGCTGAAAAGGCCTCATACTGATTATAATAATTCTTCAGGGATCTTCCTGCAGCTGATGTGTGGCTCTTTTAATGAGCAGCTCAGTGATCTTGTCCACAGTGAGGACAGAAGTGAAGATAGTTGAGAACCAATCAGTGATGTGATTAATCACTGTTAACATAAAAGCAGGGTACTGCTGACTGCTGGTATGCAGAGTTTGATTTGAATGCATTTATCTGGGGTGGTGGAAGTCTCTCTTTATTCTGACTGGAGCAACCCTGCTGCTTCCAACAGCTGCTCAAATCAGGCATGTTTCATTGCTATTAATTCAATGCAAGAAATCATTATAATTATGCTGAGTTGCTGGACACCCCTCATTCTTTCTTGTCTGAATTCCAAAGTCAAATTAATAAGACTCATATGCTCTCAGTCAATAAGCTTTTACAAGGTAAATAGTTTTGTCCTGGCCAGAGTTCAGTGTTGTCTTCTTACCTTGCAAAATGATGGAGGAGATATGCAAGTTAGTAAGACTCAAGAGTAAATTAAAAAGTGCCTAATTCTCCTTTATACCAGGGGCTAATAGCTCTATATGGAGATACACTGTGCGATAAAAATCAAGGACTTGTGTATCATTCTTGCATCTGAAAATTGCACTGCCTTTTCCCTGCTGTTTTTGTCAGAACATTATTAAGATTTTTCTCTTTGGTTCCCAGTTGAAGATGATGGATGCTTACTTCCTTTTGCTGTCAGCTAGCCAGTGAATAACCAATTGAGAGGAGAAGAATACAGGGACAAGCCCCTTTCCATTTCACAAATTCTTAAACTTTTAACTGGGAAGGCAAGCATTAAATCTACCCTAATCCATTTACTGGAGGTTGCTGTCCATCATGCTGGTATATGAGTGCCTTCTAAATGAAATAAATGTCAGTAGAGAGTTTGTAGCTGAACAACAGTACTCTCCTTGTTTGAGATAATTGAAAGCTCCACCATGCTCACAAAAAGTTTTTATTGTTTGTGGAATGATTTTCTTTCCCCTCTCCTCCCCCAGATTATTGAGATGTAGATTTTCAGTATTAAGTTTCATTTCTATAGTGACTTCCTTTGGCCAATAATTTGCAGAATTTTATTTTGTAGAATTTATAGAACTTTATGAAATAAAAATCCTCAAGCTTTATATTTCTGAGTTCTGCTGAGAACCTCTTTTGTAGCCCTGCAGTTTCCAAGTGGCAAACCCACCATTATATTCTGAGTGTATCTCTCACAAGGAAAGAATTATAACAACATTATGTGAGTTTCTTTTTATTACTTTTTTTGTTTCTGTTGTCATGAAGCAATGAATTAAAGTAAAATGATGGAGTTTTTATGGTAATTTATGCAAATATTACTTTGGACCAAAAATGATACTTCTCTAATTTGCTAACTTTTTATTGCGATTTTGACACTATTCAGTGTATCTTGGAAGATTATACTTTGGTTCTTGAATAATTAGAAGCAATAAGGTGGTTGTTATTATTATTATTGTTGTTGTTGTTGTTACTATACCATTGTTATTGTTTTCCTTTTTTAAAATAGATGTTAATATAAGTTATATAGGTGACATCTGTATTCTCAGCTGACTGGAGAATGTTGCTGAGTTTACTATTTTGTTCACATTTTCAAGGGAATATCATCAGGCTACACGCAAAAAAATATTCTGCCTTCTGCTTCTGATAGCATTAAGAAAATAGAAATATTTGGTTTATGGAGATATTTATTGTTTTTATTTATCATTTCAATTAATGAATTCTTTGAACTTTCCCTTCATGTGGTATTAGAAATCTGTTCAATACAGAATCCGCAAAATTTTGACTGTTTCAGGTGTCTGCTTAATTAGTTATCTGTTGGCTGATTGAAAGGAGGTTATTTTATTATTTTATTTTTTTACCCCTCTTTATTAAATAGTGACAGTGAGTAATCTATGCAGAAAAGGAGGATATAAAAAACATTATGTAAATTTAGTTTTTTACATTCTTAGAAGGGGAAGTTTAAAAGTCCAGACATCCTGAATACACTAAATAGAAAAGTGAATATAAACATTTATCGAAGTGTATCTGAAGTTTTATGTATTAATATATAGGTTTTGCCTGCAACATTTACTTGCCTGCAACATTTATTCATTGCTAGTATTTGTTGCATATCCCATGTTCATTTTCTACTGTGTCTGTAGCCATTTAAGGTGTTTTATTTGCTGCTGTGGTAGTTTTAAGAACAGTAAGTAATATGAAATGTTAATGAAGTACTTAGTAACCATAACAGAATACCTGCTTCTACTTTGATTGACAGATCATTATATGAAATAAAAAAAGTCTCAGTCAATAAAATCCCAGCCATTTGTCTGGCATAAGTAAAGGCAGACTATTAATGCTTCCAATATTTCTTAGAATACCAGCCAGCCAGAGACTTGTAAGTACTTTGTAAACAAAAAACCTGACATATAGTGGAATATTGGCTTGTTGGCCTGAAAACTTGAGCATGCTCCATTTATACACTGCTTAAATAAAGTCATTCAGAAAATGGGGATCATAAATAATAATTATTTTTGGGTTACTGGTGTTATCCAGAGCATCGGTGACTAACACCAAGAATGGACCATTAAAAGAAAGTTTTTGCATGTTATAAGGGTAAATCATATTAATAAAATAATCTGTGTCACATGAGATAACCAAGCTGTTTTCATAAAATGTATCCCATACCATGTATATCATAACTCTCCTTAGAAAAGGCACTTAATTCAGATCCCTAAATCAAAATTAGGTGTCCAGAGTAATGTTTTAATGATTAGGAAATTAGATTTCATTTTTAGAGGTAAGCTTGGAGTCTTGCTCTCCTTCTCAGTCCTGTCAGTGTGTGAATGAGTTCACAATACTGTGAATCTCCCATTTTGGATTTTCCTTCAAGACTGTTGACTTGATTGTAGTCAAGCTGTGTTATAGGATACAGGGTGCTTTGAAATTGGATCCACTTTTTTGAAACACCCTATAGTATGTGGCACTTCAGACAGCTGATGGGCGTTGGCTGAAGTATGCACTGCATTCTCATCTAAGATTACATTACAAGAATAACATTTAATGTACGGTAAAAATTATTTTCCCAAATTTGAGTGTAGTTTTCAACTCATTTAATTTTACCAGCTCTTGAAAATGTGTTTCTTGTGGCTTAATTTTAAGAATTATTCTCAAATAGGAGCTATTCAGTGTCTCTCAAACCAGGTGTTTTGTGTAATCATCTAAATCTGAATTTTAGAGAATGCTGAAAGTGCTTGCTACCTAATCTTAAAATTTTGTTCTGTCTTTTAATTTAATTTAGCAAATTACTAATGATATAAAGAACAAATTGTTTCTACTAGACTGTACATATTCTGTAAGAATCTTATAAACAGATTTTAGAGAAAGATTTGTATTTATTATTTTTTTTCTTGCTTGTTATCAAGGAAGTCTTTTGAAAGCAATAACCTTAGTTGTGCAAGTTTTCGTAATTTTGGGGTGGATTCTTTCTGATAATTTGTAACAGCTATATGATGACTCCTAAATTACTTGGATGCTTGAAGTCAACCCAACAATTTCTCATTCTCAGTTACAGTTTCTCAAAGTTACAGTGAATGTTAAAGAGCTGAAACTTGATATGTTTTTAAAACACCCTATCAGAAGCTATTACTGTGTTTAACTTATATTTGAGAAACATTAGCCCTTGACATCTTGAAGTTTGTTAATAACAGTTTGCATGCTGGAATATACAACATGCTTAAGAATTGCAACTATTTAATGATGATCCATTAATTTGAGTAGAATGCTGTGAGACATATTTTCAAAATGACATATTAGTATCACTGTTTTGGGAATACATCCTGTTTTGCAACAATTACAACATCCATGGGGCAATGAATCAGTTAACTATATTCCTTCAGGCCCAGAAAATAAGCTAAATCACTGTTTCTGAAACAACTTTTCCCAAGCTCATTTAAAGAGAGGAGGGTTGGAAAGGAAACATTAGTACAGGAATAAATTGAAACGCCAAGTAAGGTATATATAGCTACAATAGAAGGGCTTCATGGAGAGTGTGAACAGGGTTCTTTCTGTCACAGTATACAGCTAGAGATAATGACAAAAATGTGCTGTAAATAACTTATAGCTATGGAGAAAACTGAAATAAGAAAATAAAATAGGTACTTATGTTCTCTGCATTTTAATCAAGATGATGGCTCTGCAGTTTTTTTCCAGCTGTACGGATGGGGAAAAAAATAGGATCAAATCCCCTGGTCAAAAATTCTTTTAACTCATGATATATCTCTATGAATAATGTTATCCTAAATTCGTATCAACTTAAAGGTTTTGATCTCTGCGAAATACTGTGATGTCCTGAAAAAAAAAATTAAATAAATCATTGAGTACCAAAGAATATCAAGAATTATTCTTTGATGATTCATACAAACAGGCGTATATATATTTGTTATACACGAGTGTCTATGTATATATAATTCTATAGGCGTTTCTTACTATTTTTCCCCAAACTTCCATTTAACTTTGTTTCATGAAAAATGTCACAGCAAAATTGTCAGGTACTCAAAAAAAGAAAAATAACTCATTTAAATAGGAAAAATTGTAGCTTTATAACAATCTTCAGTGTGAGATCTGCTATAATGTATCATAATTCCGTGCTACTTGTGAATTGTTGGGCTGTTATTTATAGTGGGATGTGTGCGTGTGCATATATATCTCTCTCTATATATATGCATATCTATAGGTGTGAATAGTTTTATATATATATACACACAATAACAACAAAAATAGTTTTATATATGTATATATACACACACATATATAGCTATTTATAAATGTATCTTGCTCAAGTTCATCTAGACTGCCATCTTTTTCAGAAAGTCATAGTTTAAATGCACTTTTGCACCCACAGACAAATAGAGAAAATCCCTAGTTTTTTATTAAACTAATGATAGGGAGACTCATAAAGTAATTTAGTATCTCCAAGCAAGAGAATTATATATAATATGAAGCAAATACATCTGGGACCTGCTTCCTTTTTTTGTTGTTGTTTTGTAAGTAATGAGCTCTGAAAATAGAGAAGTTTCATAGGTGTCAAACTGAGATATATGTAGAATTGTCCACTAGAAAATACAGGAAAATATTGGAGCATAAACAACTGCAAATCATATAAATAAAGTGCATATTTCCAGTTCAGTGGGCTGACTGTGGAGATTGAGGACTGTATCTGTAAAACCATTGGCAATTTGCTGCAGTTCTGGAGACTGGATAAACTGCATAGTTTTCTTCTAAAATAAGACACAGAAATAAATTTGGGATGAGAAACAACACCAATGTTGCATTGTTTAGTTGGACTGAAGGAAACTGTGAACATGACAAAATTTCCAAAGTATCTGTGCTTCTGAATTTACTGTATTTATTGATACAGTGGGAAATCTATTTTATCTGTATTTAGCTCATTTTACTTTTGGTGAGGACCGATTAATATATTTCATTGTGTCCTTTTCATGTGTGAAGCTGCACCTCCCAGAGCTGATAATGAGTCCTTAGAGATTTTCACCCCTTTATGGCTCTGTCAAAACTGCAGTCAAAGGAATGACTCCTGTTGACATAATCAAACTAACTTTTGATTCACTCACTCACTTATCACTGGGCGTGATAAGACCAATATTTGTTTATGCTAGATTGCCTATTACCACAGTATGAGAGTCTGACAGATATAAGAAAAGTACAGCTCTGCAAGCTGCAGTGCATATACAATCCCATGTGTATAGCACATGTGAACTGTAATTACACCTTTGAAGAATACACATACATCTCTCCCCAAAATTACGTGTATGTGATACATGTAAACATGCATACATTAAAATTATGCCATAAAGAACTGTAGATTTTTTTTTCTATTTTCCCATATATTACACTATTTTCTTCATGTGAAATTGATTAATAATTTTAAATTAGCCTACCTGGCAAACATTATTAAAATTTTATATATATATAGATATATGTAAAAGTACCTGGGTTCCAGGATTCTCTATCGGTTAATTTCAAAAAACATAAAATATTTTCTTGTTTGTGAAAAAGTGTATAAATTAGACACTCTTACTAATTGGTGCAGTTCAGTAATTAGAACGGTTGCTGCTATGCCTTAATATGATCAAGGCCTGAGTCCTCATGGGTTGTCCTGTCAGTCTGCAGTAATAACCCAGATTGTACAGGTAAAAATGCGCTTTCTTTATTGAATCTAATATTTGAGGGAAATGCTGGCCGTTAAAGGTTTTCTGTACAAAAACTGGGTTGACAGAGCATATATTTGATTTCTGATACTAGATAACTGAAAGGCTGAGGCTCAACTGGTGACAATGTTCTAATGAAATCTGTATTTTTATAATGTCCCATAAGCATGTAGTTGTATTCAGCTTTCAGTTGTCCTTTCCTTGCTGCTTTTTCTTGTTATTAGGAGAGACATGTTTTGATCTGGTTTCTTCTATTTTTATTTTTTCCTCTGGGTTTGTGAAAATAAACGTTTGGCCATTTGAATGGATTAGATGTGAAAACATTTTGAAGATGTGTCCGAAATTGTATTAGTACTTTGGAAAAACAAAACAAAAATCATGTTTTGCGGCAGAATTCCATAGAAATTCCGATGGGCGGAGTTGACTTAACAGCTGGACAGTTCAGTTGGATCTGAACTGTTGAATGATATGGTACATCTAGGATGTGAAACATGAACCAGCAACAGGATAGCTTCTTTTCTCTTTCCTGTCCTTAAAATAATTCCTGGCCAAAAGGCTGCAGGAAGAAATATGGTTTATATGTAGTGGGTATTAGAAGCAGCCTATGGCTGAATCAGAAAGAATTAATTTAAACAGGGAGGCTGGGAGGGTGTTCTTAGAACCTGGGTTGAATATTGGGAGGTTACACAGCTAGAAATGGAAGGAAAGACTAATTGGTTTGGCAATGGATTGACAGTGGTCTGCAGGTTACAAATTTTGGAACGAATAACTTACTGATTTTTTAATGGGATTTTATGTCATGCAGACATCCTTTTACTGATGTCTGCATTTTTCCTAGTCAAATAACATTCTGCATTAATGTGACATGTCTTTTTTTATTTGGCTTTAAGGAAGCTATTCAAGGGACTTAAATGAAGCAGTGAAATTACTCGTGCACTGTATGCAAGTTTGTAAGTGACTAGTAAATAATATAAATACCTATATCATTCAGTTAATTGTATATATACTATATATATATACCTGTATAAAGAGTATATATGTATATATATACTCTTTATACAGGTATAAAGTTGCACAATTGCAGAGACAGAAAAAACCTCAAGCAATCCAAATGTAGCAGATAATTGTTTTTTCCAGAGGGCTAGATTATGTCTGAACAGCAAGAAAGTACATAGAGGAGACTTTTCAAGACACAGAGGGAAACTGTCCCAAGTGGCTGAGTGATCACAGAAAACAAACTCTTTACAAAACTAATGAGATTGTGTGAAAGGATGGAGGTGCACCTGAGGTGCTAGAAAGATGATAGATAATCAGAAAATACAATTTGGATCAAGTCATGGAGTTTTTATATGTTGATTTGCTTTAAAGAATTGTATTTTAACTTAAGCCTTTCTTCCGTACAAAAAATTAAGACTGATTTCTCTAATGTTTTAATAGTGTGGAATGTTTTAACCTCTGAATTTAATAATCTTGAAGCTTATGTAAGCTAAACTGTATTTCTCCATCTTGCAGAGAAGATTGGCCTATTAATAGTGTCCTTTTCAACATAAGCTATTATATTCTGTCAATACTTAAACAGGACATGGTTCTTTTTTTATCCTGAATTCCACTTGTACTTCTAAACTGATGATGCAGAGTTATCAGCATTAATTTTGTTACAGAAATCTTGCCAGATCTTTCTCTTTGCCTAATGATTATCTGTGCTGTAGCTTATATTCTATCAGTTTCCCAGAATTCAGTGTTATTTTAACCTTATTGAGTGATTTATTTTTGCACTCAGCAGGCTCTGAATATTCATTTTTTATATCACGGAACTAGATTTTTAGATGCATCTGGTTTTGCCATTTTTAAAGGAATAGAAAGATGTGCAGCCTCTTTTAGGCTGTTTATGGTCTTTTCTCAGAAATCCTCCACATAATCTCTGATTCTGTCATAGGAAGAATGGAAAGTGTCTCTAAGCAACTTGCAGTCCATGATTTTTACATTTACCTAGCTTCTTTTAAATAAAAAACCCCCTATAAAATAAGAATTTATGAAATAAAAATATAAAATTAAAATAAATCTTACTTCTATCTTGAGCTAATAGTATCATTAAAACATTAGGGAAATTATGCTTCCTCAAACCCATTCATCCTATTTCTGCATCTTTCCCACCTTGCTAGTATTGACAGTCTGGCCAATAAAACATTAAGTTAAAGGTCTATGGCTAATACTTGTATAATTCTATTGGATGTTTTTATAAAATACTGATGGAAAAAAATAATATAGCTTACACAAACAAATGCTGATAAATTAATATAGAGCTAATTAAGGCATATGTGGTAGCGTCTGTCCAATATGTGATGGGATAAAGACTGAATAAAAATTAATTCATTTACTAGTACACGGGGAAATAGAAGAGCCTAGATAAGGTTTTTTTTTTCCTGCAAATGGTATCCAAAAACTTCTTGGCAGATGATCAGAAACTAGGACAGAGGGCTTCTAAAGATATTTGTGATAGTAAAGGAATCTTAGTATCTTCCATTATTTTGAAAGAAACAAATTCATGAGCCCAAATAAAAGTTCAGTGTTGGAAGAATTTGAGTACTTGGTAACAGAACATTAAGAGTTTTGCTGGGAAAACAAAACCCATAAAAGAAGCCTGAAAATATAATGAATAATATGATAAAGCTATTTCTTATAATTCAATTTGCCAGATATAAATTTCTTCATGTTTTTCTATCAAGAGAGGTGCTGTCCAGAGCAGGAAGAGTAACTGAAGTAAACTTTTAACATTCTTAATCTGTTAGACACATTTAATGGAGTTTAACTGGAGTTTTGAATAGCTAAAATTAATCAACCTAGTGTGTCAACTAAAAGCTGAGGGAATCAAAATCATGCTTCTGATACAGTATTGTTATGACAAGTTCACCAGTATAAGGTTAACAGTAGCTTTACTGCACTGCAGGGTTCACCATTCTACTGACTAATCTTTGTGCAAGGTTATAAGCTTTGTGGTTTCTGCTATGTGAGACTCAGAAGTGTAAGCAATGTAGGTTTTTTGGAGATTCACAATGGGGGTAGGATATGAATTAACAACTACAGGAATCGAGAGTCATTTGTAGTAAATGTATAATTGGTATTTGGCAATGCACTTATAGATATTAAAAAATCCTCCAAAACTCTTAATCCCAAATGAACTGAAGGCAAATATAGAACTACAGTGATTTTAGTGAGTTTCTTTTGCGTTCCTAATACACCACATTATGAATAGAAAACCTGTTGCTTTTAAAAGTGGTTCAGTAGTTTTGCTGTGGCATGCTGGAAAATGTTTTTGTTCCTTAGAAGCTAGAGATATTTACTGAGCCCTTTTTTGTCCTTTACAGTAGTACACTTAAAATTGTAAGTGTGATTCCTTGTCTGTATAAAAAAAATATTAGAGTTTTTTCTTACATGCCCGCTGGGACCTTGGACACAAACTGTCAGGATTATAAGAGTCTACTGAAGAACCTAGAGAAGCACAGAACAAAAAGCAAAAACAGTAATACATAGGAACATCAAAATCCTTGCTGATTCAGGCTTCAAAAAAATCTTGAAATAAAATCAAATTTTACTTCTTTGAGACTCCAATACATCTAATGCAATTAAAGTATCTTACTCTTTTCAGTTGTTGCGATGAGAAAATTATAATTTTGGTGATGTGATGAATTGATTTATATTAATCAACAAGGTACTTTCATCAAGGGTTCTCTGTGGTAGGGATTATGAGGTTTTTTTCTATAGGAAACAAACAGGTTTTTTAACTTTTTCATAACAGCCATTTTTCATAACTTTACCTTTGTTCTGCTTTCACAATTTATTTTACTTTACAACTTCAGGAACATCCCAGTTTAATACAGCTCTGGAAGCACAAGGAAAACAGAGGTGTTTTCTCACAGTTTTCTCACTCAAGACTGAATGTAACCTTATTTTTTAGAATGAACCCACATACATTATTTGTCCTTCTTAGCTTCCAACTGTCACTGCAATGATGAGATTCAGGGCTTTTCCACCCTAATGTATACCTTCAGTTAGCTTGACTGTTTGGTATAGATCATGAAAAAAAAAAAAAAAGGAGTCCTGGAAATGCATGGAAGTTAAGCATGAATCTATCAGCTGTTGACCTATCCAGATTCTGTGGCTGACTTTAAAAAGAGATTTGTTATTCTCATCACACCTATTTCCAGTTTTCAGGTTATATTCCTTGTAGATAACATTTCTGAGTTGTTCTGATATTTCGAAAGCACAAAAAATAAAATGTCTACTACCTATTTCATATACTTTATTGGTGTCTTACCAGCATGTAATTGAGAAAACTTTCTGTTTATGGAAAAGAACTATCTACCTCTGTCATCTTGTTTTATTTTATTGTTTGGTTGCTTTTTAGGTTTGTGTGGGTATTTGAGTGTTGTCTGTTGGCTTTGACTCCTCTGTGGAATCTAAAATTTCAAAATCGTGTTTAGAAATGTTACTTGTGCAAAGTAATTGCAGAATCATAAACAGACAGAAATAATATTGTAAGCCTGGGGAGTACTAAAAAGTTTTAATCTCTTGTGTTTGATACAAGCCACTGTGTAAAAAAATATTTATTTAAATAAATATTCAGTTTTAAACATGCTGATTTTCTTCAGAGGAATAGTGACCTTTGGAGGAATAGTGACCTTACATATCCTTTTAGGATAAAAGGTGTATGGAAAAGAGAAATACATAACGCTGTAAGCTTTCAGGAAATACATTTTTGAGGACATACCTTATTGAGGATATAGAAACAGATAGAAATGAACTTACTCCAGAGAAAAAGAAAAAAACAACTGTATAATGTGGTGTCCTCTATTTCTAGATATTGGAGGAGGTTTTTCACAAAATTTTTAGAAGAATATCCATAAGACAAGACATCCATAAATCCATGGGTCCAGATGGGATGCACCCGCAAGTGCTGAGGGAGCTGGCTGAAGTCATTGCTGGACCACTCTCCATCATCTTTGCCAAGTCTTGGGAAACGGGAGAGGTGCCTGAGGACTGGAGGAAAGCAAATGTCACTCCAGTCTTCAAAAAGGGCAAGAAGGAGGACCCGGGTAACTATAGACCGGTCAGCCTCACCTC